>JAECUM010073062.1:0-31046 GCA_016617855.1 Megalonaias nervosa | reverse complement strand
TTTTATATGTTCAAGATACAAGTGATTTTCCGGCAAAACTTAATAAACTTAAACTTTGGACACATGTGCTAGGAACAGCAGGTATTTATTTCCATTTCCCCTCTAATAGGTTTATGGTTTGGCTGCTAGTAGAAAGGTGATGCTTGATAATATGGTTGCAAATCGATCGAATGATTAAATTTTAAAATTTGCTAATGACGTCTTGAAAAGAACGATTCGTTTGTAATGAAACATTGTATCCCCCCAAAGAGGTATTGGAAAGAGATTTGCTCAATGGTATATAAACATTTGTGTAGATGAATGGGAGAAGGATATATTTCATAAGGTTTAAAAGCAACCATTTTTCTATGTTAACGTTATTGATGATATTTTCTTCATTAGGGTCCATTCGGAAGAAGAACTAGAATACTTTCTTAACTGGATGAATAACCACCATTAATCTAGTAATATCTAGTAATATTGAAACTAGAATTAGTAAGGAAAGTGTAGACTTCTCAAACGTAACAATACACAAGTAATGAGTTGAACACAAAGATACATTTCTTGTGAAATCTCAAATACTGAGTTTCCACCAGATTTGCAACAATGAGTAAGTCTCTCGTAATTCTTGTTCATTGCTTTTCTCAGAACTATGAGAGAGCCGTTACAGAATCAGGGAACTCAGGAAAATGAAATCTGAACCTTTAATAAGAACACATACCCGCAACATAACACAACAAACAGTTCCGTCCATTGTTCGTTGCAATAAATGTTCAGACATTGCATCAAAATATGCAGAGAAAATTCCTGTGTTTGGCAGCACATATTTCCTGCAGTGTTTCGCACTTGCACTTTGGTTACAGCTTACAAACGAAATAAGACCACAACGGACATTTAGTGAGATCCAAACTACAAAGCATCGACAAGCCTGTTGTTTTAAGTGTGAATTCAATGGTCGTAAGCTGAGCCATTTTCTATTTATCTCAGACGTAGTAAAACTCTTGAAAATATATAGAAAATTTAAATTAAACAGTATAATTCACTCGATGCACAAAACATTATACATGTGGTGTATTGTTTAAACTGTATATAGCAATATAAAGGGAAACCAAAATAAATTTACATCTGACGATGGAGGTCCATATTTCCGACATACGACTGTAAAGACAAATGAAACATCTGTCTAAACATTTTAGTACAAACTGTACAAAAGATAATGATCATCATTTAAGCACAACATCTGTAGGTCACAAGTGGACAAAATTAAAAGAGAAATATGCTGCGTTTAGGAGCTAAATTTTTTAAATTCCATCGACGGAGTAACCGTAACCTAAGTCTTGTGAATTTTTATTTTTTATTTCTTTTTCCAAATTTTGATTATTAATTTTACACTGAAAATTGTGTTGGATTATTTAGATAGATTCCGTCGGACCTATCATCTGTCTATTTCCTCTTGATATGTCTATCAAATAAGTAAACTACGTTTTATCTATATGTCGATCTATTTGTCATATGTCAGTAAATTTGTCTGTCTATATATCGCCATATATCTTGTTTCTTGAAATGCAAAGGATACAGACGCTTTTTTCCACAAACACCCGTGCACTACTGTTACCATGACACCATACTTGGACAAAGTCCTGTTGTGTTCTACTATACTCCTGCGGACACTGTCTGGGTTCTCTTAAGAAGACTGAAAGACTGAAAGCTCATTTTAGGTATGAAATGTCATTTTAACAGAACGTAACTCCGTGTCACTGATATTTTCACAATATATACAATTGCTATTTCTACGTATCAGGTTTCAATTGTATCTTTGTAACCATTATTGTTATCTTCGGAAATACAACAGTCCTCGGAAAATGATGCAACTTTTGCTCAGTTTAGGGTGGGGGGGATAATTTAATCCCGTATCAAGGAAAAGGATCCTATATTTGAAAGAAATTTATATAGTTAGACAATTAAAATTGTATTTAAAAAACGAATATTAAGAAAGGTTATAGAGTTTGTTGACGATGTACTCTCAAGAAGTCTTGCGGGACTAATGTCTCCCTGCGCATGTTGTACAAGAGACAAAACTGCAATCATGTATTTTTAAGTACGAAAACGTTTCAAAACTGTATAATAAGACTTTGTCAAAAGTAGATATGCAATGCACAATGAAAGTTTACTTGATAGTGGCATTTCTTTATTCATTTCCCTTTTTACAAATTTGTTAAACTTATTAATGTACCGCAGTCAGTGAAAAGGGTGTTGATACACAATAAACTCCAGGAAGAAATAAATTAAAAAGTTTCAAACTAGACAGTAGTTCTTCATTCTTCCTTACGATAATATAACATGTATGCTTTCTGTGAAAATTATAAATTATCATACTTACTGTTGATAGTGATTTTACTGACCGCAGGAGAGCGCTAATCTAAGCATTTTTCAGTTTATCCCACATCATATTTTTTAACTTTCATATCATCAAGTGCAAGTTAATCTCAGAACTATAACCCTGCTATTTAAAAAGGCTAAATCATACTTATTTATTAGATATGTACAAAGAAAGCGGAGCAGAAATAATTGTAAACAGACATACCATTAATTCGACAGAGATCAGAGACTCATGAAAAAAGAATCATATCTTACTGGACCTTCTAAAGATTTTTTCAACTGACCAAAAAGCCCTATACTTTACATATATTCATGTGTCAAGGTAACCTATATAAGCTCAATCCTTTTTTCATGTATAAAGCTTAATGTTTATAATGAGAAAACATACATCATTATCTTCCATGTGTTATAAAAGTCAAGAAAGAATTAAATCAAACCGCTGTTTGTTAATGAAGTTAACGATATTCTCCTTTGTAAGATCAACGCTTACTCCGTGGCCATAAATCACGTGATCATTACATTATGGACGTCACGTGTTATCTAAGTGTATCGTAGTGCAATGAGCGTAGGAGAGAACATGAAATGGCACACGCTTTTTGTTTCATCTACACTTTGACATAGTATAAGGCTCAATTCATTTATAAATATTTTGAGGTGAATAAATAGCAGTTTAGCTTTTGAAAGTAAGTTCAGTCTATTTTCCAGGATGTTTTGCAAACAATTAAAACTAATTTTCAGATTTAGTCATATATCGTATCGATTTTTTTCCGAAAGATGAATCCGGAAGTAAGTTGATTATTCTTTCTTTCAAAAACGAAGCTCCATATATGTTCATGCCTTTTATATTTCCCAATTACATACAGTGAGTAAATCAATAACATGATGTTGAGACGGGAACATGACAGAATAATTGCAGTTGCATCAGTTCATAAAAATAAGGAATATTTCCATCGGTCAGAACATACCATGTGATCAGGCGCAGTTACGTTTATTGCTGCATTATCTGTACGGAAAACTACTGTATACTAACTTCTATAGAAAGAGTCACGTGCAAAGCAACTAGTGTAACCACTGAATCGAAAGGCATACACATAGCATGTCTTTAAAATGAAATAAAAACGTCGGGTTTATATTTTCTTTAGAAAATTGAATAAATTGATTTAACAAAATAAATTAATACAGTTCCATAGTTTATAGGAAGATAAATAATTCTTTCCTTGGCTCAGCTTGAAAAAATTCTGCGAAACTCAAAATCTGACAAGAAGAACATAGCGGACACAATACTTACACTACGGCTAGTTCCAAAAGAATTTAAAACTACATGCAAATGGATATAGGGATTGGGAGGAGGGGGCTTCGAAGACTAACATTATAACAATTATACTCAGTCCTGCAATGTAATACGCCGACCCTGATAGTTACGATGTGGGGATGGGTGGGAGATAGATTCCGTTACCTCCCCCCCCCCCCATCGTAACTGTCAGGATCAATGTCTTGTACTGTTTCACTATTAGACCCCCATCACTATAACTATTTACTGATACTCTTAATTTCATTTGTAAGTAGGCCCTGCAGGTAGCCGAATCTCTTAATGAACACGAAAATAGATTTAATGAACGAAACTTGATTACTCACGTGTCTGGATAATAACGATTCGGCCATGTCACAATGAACTTACGAAATTCAAGAGTCATTCGTATATCAAACAAAACAGCATATCGTTTGCTGTAACCATTGAATACTTAATCGATCAATGCCAATTTAGATAAATATTCAGAAGATGCTGTGGAATATTCAAAACCTTAGATCGCCTACCAATGGTAGAATTTTTTTAATGCTGACGTTGCGTAACAAATGGAGAATCCCCTGTTCCATAAATGACTACATGGCAGACGCATTCAACAAGAATTCATACGCTTAAATAAAGCTTTAAAACTGATAGGAAATATCTTCAAAAACAAATAAAATAAAGACTAAATGGGGTTAAAAGAATTGCAATTATAAGAACTTAAAGTGTCAGTCTGAGTTTATCGTTACATAATGCCCTTCGGGCGTTATTTGCTATGTGATTCGGCAACTGAGAGTTAATACCAAGATAAACTCAACAGAAAAAACATGAAACTCTTAATTGTTTCCATATAAAAATCCAATACAAAATTAATTGATCCGCATCTCTGCAGTTTTTATAAACATTATCAGCAACCAGGTTCCAGATTATATAACCCAACAGTTCTTAACGTTTCTGGGCGGCGATCCATATTAGGTTTGGGGTGTTAGCCTCGCCACCCATTAGAAGCTTAAATATCACTTGGGTAGGAAATTTCAAATTATTAAGGTTCATTTCTGGAATTCACTGAAAAAAGTGGGTTAAAAAAAGAAAACAAATTACCGATGGTAAACCTGCTACTACACATTATTTAGCATTTGGTAATATGCAAGCTTATGTGTTTTATCCGTTTAAGACATAAATGCACTAAATTATGTTTATGTAAGGGTAATCGCACAGCCATCCCTATCTTTAATTTGATTTCCAATAGAAAACAAATATCACTTTCTGTTTTAATACAGACTATTTAATTAGGCAAGAAATGAACAATATAACAGATTATCAATAATGAATATTTATTTTGATATTGATAATTTATACATCAAAAACAAATATATGATTACTTTGTGTTCCGTTATGACTACAGTTCAAATTATACGTGCTGGACCACGACAAACATTATCTCTCGGCTCCTATCCTTCCTGTTTCCCTCTCATTTCATTGCACGTATGTACGTCACCTGTCCTGAGTTTTTTCCTTAACTCTTATCCGCATACTCGTTAATTAATTATTTATGTTTATAATGAAGAATAACTTAATTAAGAATTAATGGTTTACAAAATTGCTTTCCTTCCTGAAGTTATGCTAAGTTAAATGTTCACTATTTTCTTTGCAACAGCGAATGTCACGATCTAAAACCACACGAAAGGTTCTGCTGATACAGTCTTTCCAAGTCGAACTGTTTGAATCACTCCGGTATATAAAGTAGTGGAGAGGGGTATATCAAAGAAAACCGTCAAATCAAAACTAGAGGAATACAGATGGCTGGCCATATGAGATCAGACAAACAGGCGTGGGAATTGTATTTACATAATTCAAAGCTAAAATCGTGAGGATAACAAACTTAATAGAGAATGCCTTAGGGTATTTTTCAGCCTCTTCCCATTTTGACTGTATGTTTGTTCACGCCATCTTCTGTTAGGGAAGGAAGAGATGCTTTGCAGATATATAATAGATTGTTTTCACCGTTCTAAATCTTCTGCTCCGGCAGAAACATTGTGATACAACTTTCAATTTTTTAAAGGAATTTTTTCAGTACTCTTGAAAAAACTCTTATTAATCTGAGATTAATTGAATCTATGTTGGGATTTGGACATAGACAAGGAAATCGCAGTCAAGGGATTACAATATTCCTCTCTCCACGAGGCATAGCCTCCTTGAGAGACATATAATGTAACCCCACGAATGGGATTTCCTTGTCTAAGTGCAAGCATTGATATAGATTAAAATAATCCTGCACCTTGCAATTTAGTTAACAGATTCCAAACACAGTATTCATCATTATTATTGTTTCTCACGCTATATAAAGGTCATCAGTTCTTTACTCTTTTATGAATATCTAAATAATTATCAAAGTGGAATCTAGCTTTATATGCCGCACTTAGAAAAGGAAAAAACTCAAGAATAACGTTATAATTGTTATGTGTTGGAATTGAGACTCTCTTGCCACATGCTTTTGTTTATACTGCGCATTAAAACGAATATGTTAATGAGGGTAATGGGGTGACATGTCGAAACAAAGTACACCAGTTCTACGGATGATAAAATAGAAACATAAAATCATTTGATATTATTACTGTTTTATCACATTTAGTTGATGGATATCATATGAAATTGGCGATAAATTATTAATATCTTTTATACGGTTAAGTTTTAACTTTCAGCAGTTCTAGTTTGGAAAACTTTCTGCGGAAGGCAACGGTACGATATTGTGTAGTACAATATGTCTTCTGGGTACAGTTCTAACGAAGTGTGTAGTGGCATCAGGAGATTTCTCATTCGTGACTTTCTTGGAAATTTATATTTTGTGTCCTGGAAACGTGGTAAGTGTGACTATCACTAGTGCAATGATACGCTACATGGAAATCTTCTTGTCGAATATCATATGGACTGATGAATTAACCACTCTGGTTGGTAAGTGCTTGAGTTTTCATTAGCAATTGCAATATCATATTTGATTCAACTGGGGCGGA
This sequence comes from Megalonaias nervosa, assembly GCA_016617855.1. NCBI lineage: Eukaryota > Metazoa > Mollusca > Bivalvia > Unionida > Unionidae > Megalonaias > Megalonaias nervosa. The sequence goes on along the minus strand of JAECUM010073062.1, from coordinate 24,389 downwards.
TTGTGGGTATTCGACAAAGTTATAAGAAATTGGTTTGACATAACACATTTCTGATTTTTGGGGCCAGTGATGTGTATTGCTTTGTGTCTAGGGCTCTATTCAATAGCTCGATGTGTGTGTGTGTGTGTGTGTGTGTGTGTGTGTGTGTGAAAATGTGTTGCATGGCATTATAAAAATTTTAGAGACCTTAACTTGCTTTATGAGTGAATTTCTTTTTATTATATGTCTGCTGTTGATGTTGTTGTTGGATTTTGTACCAACTCCGTCAGGCACAACAGAATACATCAAGGGTTTCTTTTTGAAAGAAGTTCCTAGCGCGTGGACACCATGACTGAGACGACAGGTTTGAGATAATCAGAGTGAAATTGGAAAAGGTTAGCAAAACACGTAGATTTCTCTGTCGCATGGGTGAGAATTTTTTTCTACTCTAATACAATGTGACAACTGTCACAATGTATATTGATCAGATTCCATTACTCTTTCTGATCTGACCATGTCTCGAGGCCCCGAGTGTCAGTCATCTTATACAAATCCATTCTATTTTACAGTAGAATAATATTTAACAAAGTTCGAAAACGGTTGGTGGCAAGCAAGGCGTTGGAAGCACATGTACTAAACGAGAATGATTGATTGAGTAGGTGGTGCTTAATTACCTAATCATATCAAACAAGGTATAAGAAGAAAACAACTGCCAGCAAATCTCGAGGACCAGATTCTACGATTATTAGGCTAATTAGCCTACCTCTATAGACTATTAACATTTACAGGTGGTCAGTTTTGTGCAAAGCTTCAGCTGGCAATCGCTTTGTCAGGTAGTTTCCAATGTCTAATGGTAAATCAAATCACAATAAAGAGCAAGTTTTCTCGACGACACCCATATTCATACTCAAACAAAGGAGTTGCCTCAGCCTTCTAGTAGATACCTACGATAACAAGATTTGTTGACATTAGCTATTGACAATTTGACCCCTGCCCTAGGACCCAGGATTTTGTGAGAGGAATTGCGCCATTCCATGTTAGAGCAATCTCAACACCTCTTATTGGACACCCATGATGCATGCTCTCGTGATATTCTGTTTCTTTATTTTATTTACCTAATTGATTCCCTGACCATTGTTCATCCCGCAGAGGGTCGGGAAAGCGAGGGGCTTGTCTTGCACTGAAATTTCTCTAACTTTCTGTAATCTACTTCACGTAGGTAAGTTATGCACAAAAGTTTACTGCTATACCCTGAACGATAAAATATTGTTGCGTTTCAATAAAAGACGAAACTAATTTAGGCGCCTCATTTCTAAACATCGGGTATAACAAAATGAGACACAGAGGTTTATATCATAGTGTATAGGGCATGATGTGCATTTAACTTTACCATTCTTCAGACACCTTGCCTTCGATAACGTGGTGTCCGTGATCCTGGTAATGGCCCAAGATACTTTCACAGGCATGGGGTAGTCTGAGTTAAACAGCATGCCCGAACCGACGGTTGAGGACTCAACATTTTTCCGTATTTTGATTAAACTGTCTTAAGAACAGGTGGTACCACAGTAGAATACCCTTGTATGTATAGTCTAAGACCGCATCGAAACAGATTTAAATCTTCAACGGACCAAAACACGCGTTACAAATTTCAATCAGGGCGTGTGGACGAGCGACGTCACTGTCAGTGAAGAGTTTAGTATTGTTTTCTCTATGTATCGTTGCATAATCTGTCAGTTGCCCAATCGCACAGCAAATATCGTCCCAAATTCCAATTCTTTATAATTTTATTAATTCTTTTATTTTTATTTTTATTGCATAAAAAGATATCGTATCAGATTAGATACTTATTTAAGTGTATAAATTCTTGTTGAGAGCTTCTGCTACGTAGCTGTTTTAAAACCGACTAGCTACGACAACATCAAACAAGTTATATAATGGTAGATGATCTAAGGTTTTGAGCGTTTCACAGCATGATCTTAATATTTGATCTAAACTGCACACATATTCTGAATTGAGGCTCAATATTCAAAGCAAAGGATATGTTGTTTTGTTGGACATTCAAATGGCAATGTTCATTTATTTGAATCTGTTTTTCGTGTTGCTTGACATGTCAGACTACGTACAGGGGCTACTTACGAATGAAATTGACTTTCGGTAAAACGTTATAGTGGTACTGTCAAATAGTCAAAGTAAGACATCAATCCTGACAGTTACGACAGAAGAGTCGTGATATCTATCTCCCACCTACCCGCACCAACACGTCACAATTATAATGGTGGGCGTCTTATATGGTATAACTATGGGTTCAATTGTTATAATGGCAGTCTTTGAACCACACACCTCCCAATCGCTACATTCATTTACTTATAGTTTAAATTTAATTCGTAACTTGTTGCAGTGAAAGTGTTATAGCCTCTGTTCTTCATGGATAATTCTTAGTTTTCCAGCTCGGAGATAAGGGTATACATGAGAGATCTTACACTTTTAGAGATATAAATCGTTTTCATTTCTGTTCATCCTTCCCCTTTGCGAGATTTAATTCGTTTTAGTTTGTGATCATCCTGCTGTTCAACTGGAAAGTGACTAATGTTTGGTCGGTTTGGTCGAAATGCTTAATAATTCAGCATGTGCTATATCGACAACTTCAGATGAGACGTCAGATATTGATGAATCAGTGTGTTCAGTGTCTACATGATTGAAATATATCTCATGTAGCAAACTGAGCGAAAAGTTTCAGAATTCTGCACAACAAGTGCTTACAGAACAACGGCGGCGCATTAGACCAAGACCTAGCGTATATGCAACATTTTTTGTCCAGATTTAGACCAAATCTAGTTAAAGAAAAAAATTATTTATTTTCAGAAAAAAATACAAAGATTTAATATTTCATTCTGTCAAAATCAATATATTCAATTTTTACAATAAAATATAAACCCACCAATATTTACTTCACGTGACAATTTATAGACGTTGGTATAAATTAGTTCTCCGTACTGTTCATACAGAAAAAAGCAGCTTGGACTGATAACATTGTTACGTTCTGACTAATGGAAATCTTTGCTACATTTACAAACAACAACTAATGCAATTGCAATTATTATACAGGCGCACAAGCGTTTCTACGGTTTACCATTGCGGTGCAGTTCGAGTACCATACGTATGGCTGATAAAATGAAGATAAATGTGTTGGAGTAAGCCTGCTGCTGATACCTCGTATACTCGGAGTGACAGCACCATGACTACGATTGCTGTAGTCAGTATTCTACCAGAATAGGATGACTGCAATTTTGCTTTAGTTTGATTTCCTGTTCTCTCTAAAAGAATGTTTCTCTGCGGTGTTGGCACTAGGTTCACCTCCTTCCCCATCGTTACCAGTGATGGGTGAGTTCAGAAAGACACAGTCAGAAGAGTTGGAGAAGTGTTTGCAACGTTACCAAGAAGCAGAAGAAGCGTTTGTTCAACAACAAGCAACAAGAGAGGACAAACGCGAGAAGAAGAAGAGAAAAGGAAAACTTTTAATTCTGCATGGAAGGAAGTGAAAACGAAACGGCGAGTTTCTTACGTGACATTTTGAAAAAGCTGAAACACATGCGAGACATGTGTCAGACTTCTTTAGCTCAACCCAAGAGAAAGAGACATTTATGTTCTATGCCAAGAGTTCATAAACCTTTAATCACTAAATTCATGCTCAGCGCGTCTGAGATGCCAGTACCAGTAGCAGCAGTTACTACGACTACCAAAGCATGAACATCGACAACGGGAGGAGTATGACTTGACCATAGAAACAGATTAAGATTGTTAAAGCTGATAATGTCAAGTCTAGTGATTAAAAAGTCGGCAAAGGTACTTTTTAGGGCCACCAATATCTCTTAGAAAAGATACTCTACTTAATTAAAGCCAAATCAGGAAATCTTTAAATCCTTTCCCCATGATTCAGTTGTGCTTAAGTATTTTATCCATTCTAAATGGAAAAAATAAAGACAGACATATACGTTTCTTTATCAGTATATTTTCGTTGAATAACAATCACAATGAAAATCCCAAAACACTTCACAAAATGAATTTTCTTGTTACTTTCTTTCACTGTCTGTCTGTTGATTTTTTTTTTTTCATTTTTCTCTTCCCTGTCTTCTAGTTGTGTTGTCTTCATTAATTTCCTGACTGGCATGGGTTCTTCTGTTTCTGTTTCTGAAAAATGCTCACCTCCTGCTTCTCCGCTGCTTTTTCGTTTTTGCATGGGACACTCTGAAGACCAATGCCCTTTTATTCCTGACAATGATAACATATATCCTTATTTTTGTCTCTCTTTTCTATTGTAATTTCCTTTCTTTGACGTTGTGGACATTCCTGAGCCCAATGTCCTTACTCTTTCAGACATAGCATGTATCTTGACTTCTATCTCGAGTAGAGTAGTCCATGGTTTTATTGGAATTGTACCTGCGATAGAACCTCTGTAAATCTCTGATGAGAAGGGCGATCTGTATTGACTCTCCCATTTTCTTCATAGTCAGAAAGCCCCATATTACTGCTTACTGTTTGTACTAACTGTAATCCCAAGAATATTTAATGCGATAAAATCGTCACTAATTCCTCTAAGTTTTGAAAAAGAGTTAAAATGATTAAGGTAAGAACTTCTGTGTTATCTTCGGTCTTCAGGACGACATCAAAATAGAGATAGAGAGACAAAATAATAACAAGAAGAATACGACTATGATGATGATGATAATGATGAAGAATGATAAATAAGTAATCTTCTATCATAGGGTACAGTTATTGAAAACTGATAGCACTTTTCTATTTCTCTCCTCTAACGTTTGCTTAATCTCTTTTGCAAAAATAAATAAATGCAGCAAATATGAAATACAACATGGTGAAAGATTGCCTCATAATAAGAGAGGTAAGATTTAATGATGGATCTGTCAATATGCAATCTCAGTTAAATACAGTATATTATTCAAGAGTTCTTGACAATCGTTTTGACATAAAAAAAAGTACATGGCATGCTTATTTTTTTCTCCTTTGTAATTGTGAAAGGTTAGAAAATATAAATACTTTCTGAACAAGCCATGGATTTGATTGTTCTATTGCAATGGCAACGGAATACAATGTATTTTCTTAATTCTATTCATTAATTTCATCATTTAAGTTTTTCTCTGGCATTGATTGCCAGTTGCTGTAATATTAGGCGTTTTAATTTTAATATTTCGACAGATTCGCCGCTTAATCGATGCCTATACTCACACTCTAATTCCAACTTAGCAAATTGAATGTTCCTGAGATACATTATCTTTGCACACGCATCAAAAGGAGGTAATGTCTGCCCTAACATTACTGATGGTAATACTTACTTTAAACACAGCATCTCGTAAGCAATGCAATATAGCCTTATTAGAACAACGAATTTGTATTTTCAGGCATGAAGGATTCGAAACAAAGCGTAAACAGAAACGTCCATATTTGAAAAATGAATTTGCATAACACACGTTTTTAATATTTAAAAGTCTCCATATTCTGATTAAAAAGTTCATGAAAATATTTTGCGTCACAGAAAACTGCACTGATGCAATGAACAAAGTACAAGTTGTAAACTAAATGTAGGGCAAAAGTAAGCACATACCTTTAAATAACATTTCTTGCATACACGGACGCAGCAGACTGGAAATCCAATCAAACATGCAGATATGATAATGACGTAAGTGATGCAGCCAGCTTCACTTTTTACCTCTGGTGAATGAATTGCGCACAAAAGCAATAAATTGACGAGATAAAAGAATAAAACGGCAAATCCTAAAAAACAAAACACCACCCAGCTTGTTGCAAAGCAAGAACAGTTTTGTCTGCATACCACTGCATCACTTTGAAGTAGGTCTTTATATGTTGCTCGGATGAGGTCAACTGGTACCTGAAAAGGTAGATAAATCAGGGTTGTGCGATATATTTAAATATATTTTTCTGTTATATCTCTTCAAAACCAAAATGCATCTTTCTTCTCAAATAAAGGTATATTTACAGTTTTATTATCTAAAGTACACATTTATTATATAAACATAAGCATTTTGTATCCAGTCTGTGTGACAATTGACACATTTTACTTAAAGATCTCATTTTTGGAAACATCCTTCAAATATAAAAGAATCATCAATAACTTCAAAGAATACAACAAGCATTTGAGAAAACCAAACATAATGCAGTACAAACTTCATCCAAGATAGATTGTGGCGAGATGGCAATTATTTTACTTTTTCCAGTGCAATTTATTTTTTTGCTTTCGCTGGTTCTCACCTAAATGGTTAGAGCATCCGCCTCCGATGCGGGAGATCACAGGTTCTAGCCCCCGGCCGAATCATACCAAAGATTTATAAAATGGTACTAACAGCTGCCTCGCTTGGAACTCTGCATGAAGAAAGGCGTGATGTCCCAGTGCTATATATCACTATAAACTGCCACACTGCAGACACCGTAGCGACATGACTAACGCCATGTTATAGCTAAATCAAAAATCTAAATCTCTCTCTCTCACACACACACACACACACACACACACACACACACAAAACTGGTTTTCTGATGTAAGAGTCTCAAGTATGTGTGATTAGTGAAATTTATGAGCGAACTCTAGAAAGCCAATGATTTTCATCACTAAATAAATGCATATTAATATCGAATGCACCAAATAAAGATAACATTTACATAAGCCGAAAACTAGTAGCATGATTGAAAAATAATTCGTCATTCATGAATAAACGATTTTTTGGGATTAGTACAAATGTTTCTGTTAAAATTTTGTTCTTGACAAATTCACAATTTTAAACGCCAAAAATTACGTTCTGCGTTAACTTTGTTTCTAAAAATAAAATTTCACACATAAGAAGTTATTGTTTTATAATGTTATAATTCCTCTTTGTCTAACTTCGAATTAGACATATTTCTCGCACTTTTATTCTTCCCTATTTATATAATAATTCTTCGTCTCCTGACTACGAGATGCCTATCTCTTGATAATAATTTGAGAAGTAAGGCCGATTTTAAATTTAAAGCAACAATATTTCGATGCTTTCAAATTCCCCTTATTGACACGTGAATTTTCACCATCATCTCTTTTGTTTATTCAATATTGGTTAATAATGGTAGAAAAGAAATTAAACGTTTGTTTATTACAACCAATCTTGAATCGATTAGATTTATTTATTAATGATGTTTAATGCTTTGAGAATATTTCCTTACCTATCAATTGTAGAAAAAAAAACAAAAAACGTTTGTTCTTTCTGGTACCCATGCATGGAGTGACAATTGAAGACCAGACATAGAAACAATGCTTTCTGATTTAAATTTTCTTTATTTCTTCACCTAACAACTAGGTGTCTTTATTTAACTGCAATAATTTACCATTGCCAGTGTCAAGGAATCTTGATGACTAGAAACATCAAGATATTGTCGTGTTACAGTTCTTTCCAGAGCCTTTATTGGAAAATGACTGGTTATTGCTTTTTAAACCTGAGATAAAATCACTTCCTGCAGTAGTGAATCTCTAAAACTTTCAATAATCCATCTTGTTTAGAGAAATGATACCCCCTGAAGCAGGGTGGGTAGTAGCTATATGCTTATTGTTTCAGGATGACTTGACAACACAATTTCAATTGACTCGTCGTCACCATACAGTTGCGATACAGAATTTCAGCGGCAACCGTTAGCAGCATTTGAACCTGTCTCTATGGATTTAGTACGTACAATCGCGATGAAGAGTGCACCAAAGTCATGTGAACTAGATCTAATTCCGACATCACTGCTGTTAGATCCTATATTGCCTTCACTAACTGATGTTATTAATACCCCTCTCTCATCCGTGGAATTCCCATCATTTTTCAAAACTGCCGTTGTAAAGCCTCTGCTGAAGAAACCAACACTCGACCATAATGATTCAAAGAACTACCGCCCAGTTTCGAATCTCCCATTCATGTCAAAAATCTTAGAAAAAGTTGTTCTATCCCAACTTGTATCTCATCTGAATTCAAACAGTCTTTTTAGCAATGTACAGTCTGCATATCGCCCTTGCCACAGTATTGAAACTACTCTTCTGAAAGTAGTTAATGACCTTCTCTCTGCTTTGGATAGCGGAAAGATTACAGTTCTCACTCTCCGTGACTTTTCTGCAGCATTTGACACAACAGACCATGATATATTACTGCACCGTCTCCAGCATGTATTTGGCATTCACGATACAGCCTTACTATGGTTCAAGTCCTACTTGGTCAACAGGACACAAATTGTGACCGCAAATGGAAAACACTCCAGCCCAGTTGATCTATGTTGTGGTGTTCCACAGGGGTCTGTTCTTGGACCTGTTCTCTTCATTCTATTCACTCAGCCACTCTCAAGTGTCATAGATCATCATCCAGTGTCTCACCAATTGTATGCCGATGACACCCAAATATAAAAATCTAGCCACCCAACTGAAGTTGAAGCTACCATCCAAGACGTAGAGAGGTGCATTTCCGATGTGAAATCATGGATGACATGTAACAAGCTGCAGAAGAATGATGATAAAACTGAAGCCATTCTGATTACTACACAAAGACTTTCTCATTCACATCCTGTACCTCAGACAATAAATATCAGCAACACCAACATTAAATTCACACAGTCAGTATGAAACCTAGGTGTTACTCTCGAGAGTACTCTCTCATTACACCAACATGTCATGAACATATACAAGGCTGCATATCTTGAGCTGAGACGCATCAGCTCCATTCGCAAGTATCTTTCAGTTGATGCCACTAAAACACTTGTGTGTTCCTTAGTACTTTCAAGACTGGATAATTGTAACTCGATGCTGTCTGGTTCATCTCAATATCTACTCCAAAAACTTCAAGAAGTTCAAAACACAGCTTCTTGGATGATCCTTAAAGTACCACGATCAGAGCAAGCCTCCCCGCCCCCCCCCCCCCGCTCTGTACCCTACACTGGCTATCCATTCGATCCAGAATTAAACACAAAATTTGTTCTCTGTGCTACATTTCACTGACGGGCTCCAGTCCAACATACCTATCTGACCTCACCCAGCAAGATAATTACGCTCTTCTAACACTCGTATTCTCATTATTCCCACTATGAAAATGAAATCATATGGACAACGTTCTTTTGCATACCAGGGCCCAGCAATGTGGAACGAATTGCCCACTGAACTTAGACACAGAGACACAGTGATCTCACTCAAGAGCGCTCTTAAAACTCACCTGTTTCAACTGCAAGAACAGACTTAAATTCCTAATAATGTATCCTTACCTTAAATATTTACAGCATGTTTTCTGTTTTCTGATTTCGTGGTGCTTGTTTTTATTTTTGTAATCATATAATTATATATGTTTTTTAAGTTTTGTCAAATGTTGTAAAGCGCTTAGAGCTTCTAAAGATTAGGTGCTATACAAAGTCCTCATTAGTATTATTATTATTATGATTGAGCTCGTATTCTGTTACCACACTGTAGTAATTTGTCTCTGCCTTTAGTCAAATTTTTGGTCTTATATAAACTTGTAAATGAACTTGGTTATAAGCTCTTTGTTATTACGCTTTGCATAAGAGGACTTTAATTGTGCAAGATCTATTATGCAGGTCATATTATATCTCACTGCTAACTTTTTAAAGTTTTGCTTACTCTGCTCTATTCTCAGAGTTAGGGCTGGGTTTTGAAGACCTACAGTTTTTCAGCTACTTTCTTTGCCAAATGATCATACTTCCTGATGTGAATGTTATTTATTACAAACTGTGACACCTTCGACTGTACCACTAAGCAAAATTTTGTCGTGCCACCTTTTGTTTTCACTCTCAAAGCATATAAACAATAATTGCATCGAAGAAGTGTGTAAAGGGAAACAGCCCATAAACAACGAAAATTTCCATGCATCCAGTATTAAAACATACTCTTGAAGGAGTATTGTCATTAAAAGCTACAATAATGGTAGTGTTCTTTTAAACATGTAGATCACAAATTACACCCAATAAAATGCATATTTGATAACCTCTGTTGTATTTACCAAGAAATATTGAGGGTTGTCTCAAGGATCCAAAATAGCTGGCATAGTCAGTCGAAAAATTCCCAAGATAAAAAATAATCTGACATTTCATCAAAGAGACAAATTTTACGGCTGTTACACAAAGGTTTTGCATTTTAAAATAAGTAAACTGACATTGAATTAAAACAATACATGTTCGAAAGAAATGTCAGTAAGGCATGGCACAGACGTGTCACTCTGGAGCGATGGTGTCGGACAGCAAGCATTGCCTTTGTATCGTTCCATGAGTGCCACAAGACAGAGAAGGAAAAGGAGGAGAAGGAATGTGATTAAATTAAAACAATGCAGTACGTCTTTAAAATAGGCCGTGCCAGAGATGCTACAGATGCTAAATGCATGAAATCTGTACAGAGAAATAAATGAATTAGTAATAGAACAACCAGAGACTTGCAGATCACACTTGATGTGTCATCACATTCGAATGAATCTTAGAGTCTCAAATTAAAGAGAACAATGGGGTATTGGAACCAAATGGGCCAAGTACTTGCAAGTATGGAACCCACGATGTACGACAGAGAATAAAAATACGGACTAAGTGATTGATATTTAGAAAAGTTAGCATGCATCTGATCACTGAGAGAAAGAACAGGAAATGTTCGAACACTCAAGTCAGAAATGCAGACAGTCAATCACATACTGACATTTTGTTAATACGCTAATTCTTATTAAACCAACAACATGGTAAACATCGATGCAAAGGTAGCTATTAAAGCTCTGTGGATTTAAGATATATAACAGAAAGCAACAACAAAGAACGAATGCTTTGATAAATATGCCTATAGATTTCAGGTAAAGATTTGGAGATATAGAAATATAAGCGGTTGAAAATCTTGAGACAGTCATAGTACAGGCCAAATCTGGATGCTCCGATGAAACTAGTAAAAGGTATACCGAGAGTTTATTTTGAGAGTGGAAAGCTAATGCCATGTCACACATAAAAAGACTACAAAAGAAAAAAGCATTTTCTGCAAGAAGTTATGGCAGCAATCAACTACAAACAGGTCAATACAGAGTGATTATAATAAAAAAATCCTAACACGTGGAAAATTAAAATGATATAACATGATCTGGTACGATTACATCCGCGAGAAATGTTCTACTGGGTAGTCACTGGAACAAATGAAATCAGTGGTTATTTCTTCAAGATGATATCATACATTCATACTAGGTTAGCCGAAAAAATGGAAAAAATTGTGTCACAGAAGGAAATGAACAAATATAAATTCACCAATATAAATTAAATTACAAAGTGCCCAATATGTTCTAAACATGAAAACCAAGGTGAAAGGAACAACTGCGAGCATCTTGGACCCATAACATGTCCAAGAAAAGTATAATAGATATGAACGGGGATGAACGGCAATCAGATTGATCAGTCATCTGGAACATATTTTCCGACTCATTTTTGGAATTAAAAAGCTGTCACCTTGAGTCGTACGTTACACAGGATAAGCATCAGATGGTCTTCAGAAAAGCCTATGACGTAATACCTCACTTGTTATTAATGGGATTTGTGCATCGTATCGGATTTGCAATGAAGAAACAGCTACAGGCTACTTTGTTTATAACAGCTCGAACAATTATAAACCAACCGTACAAAGAGGCGACATCGACAGACTTCTTCTTGTCATTATTGCAGATTCTGGCCAACAGATGGTAACGCATGCTGATGTTTGGTAGTATTTAATTATTGATATCAACGGTTGAATAAAAAAAAATTATAAATCGCCAAAATCATGTCATCGGTAACTACTTGCTACTGTTTTCATACACCTCAAAAACCTTGTGGATAACGTAAAAGTTTGAAAGGCACGAGCATTGAGTCAGTGCATTGTTTAATTTAAAGGAAGACGCACTTTGTATCGCACCATTTATATATTAAATACTGATAACTGCATTAAAGACATGCTTTTTTTAAAACAGTATATTCCTTCCAAAACGCTTACCCCCATGTCTTCTGGGCGCAGTTCCGCTGGAACATATTTTGAGACTGCCTCTATACTGCGTTGAAGATAGCTGTATTTCGTTTCTATCGAACAAAGCTGATTTACAACAAATGTTCGGTCCACTGTATAATAGAAAATATATTCTTTAGTTGTCCAGTTTTTTAAATATGCAATTATGAAGATAGGAAAATGAAACCGAAAATATTTCATTCTTATAATAACTATATGGTACGGGTATGAAAGATGTGAAGCAGTGTAACGACACTTGTAAACTTGAAGAAAATATTGGACTTGGGATCGAATAATGAAATTCTTTCATTAACGACTATTTTACTTAACATAAGAGCAGAGGTCAAACCGAATGAATACTCAACTCTTTTTGTGTAAAACTTTGATTATAGTAGTATAAATAATATTCAAGTACAAACTTTGGTTTAAAGGGCTTCAAAGGTAAAAACAATTGATCTTTCGACACAACGTCAGAGTTTTCTAGGAACTAGTAAAACGGAAACATTTTTATTGGTTCAAAGATATTTAACATCCAAAATAAATTAAAGTCACCACTTGATAAGACATTTGCTTTTGATGATTTGCTGACGAGAATTTAAGATTGCAAAACAAAGATGTAATAGATATGGAAGAGTCATTTTTAATAATTTTCATTTATATCCTTGGCTGTCGTAAATAATTTTTAACGTCCCCATTTCTCCTTGTATAAACCAACCAATACTGAACTTTATACTCAGTTTTGTCTAATGTCACTTTTTACTCTTGACAAATTAACCATTTTGTGATCAATGACGAGAGTATGTTAAATAATCCATAATCAAGCACGTAGCAGATAAATCTAAACTAAGCTATTCCCATACTTCTAATAGTCATGAGGCAAGTAATGTGCATAAAAATTAACTTGTGGCATAACATAAACATTTTACCCCAAGACAGGCTGTAAAATCAATCAGTGTTTGAAAACTGAAAATTATAAACAAGATATGTTCAACAGTTAAAGAGACCAACTTGTTATAATGATGCCAAAATGAATTTGGTTACATCAAGTAATAGCTTTGTTATAATTAACCAAGTTTAATTCTTTCATTGGTTCCTCTGAGAAGAAATTAGCAGGGACTTTGAAAACATAAGAAAAGAAATGAAGAGAAATGAAAATTTTTTATAATACATTTAATCCTTTAAAATTACCTGCCACACTCTTTTCTTCGATGTCAAATGGCGACCTTGAGGTTTCCCCTACAAATATAAGTATTCAGTGTGAGAGACTCAGATTACGAGCACTATAGAAGTATTCTGTATGCCAAAGTAGTTCAGGAACAGATCGCAATACAGTTTGTCTGAACAAATGGATATCTTAGATATATATAAATGGATGCTTCCTCAATAGTCATCGATAACAGAGAAATAATACCGGGAGGAAAATTTCGGGTTGCTATCCATTAATATAGATTTTCAGTGACAATTTTAAATGGTCAATCAGAATGCTTTTTGTTTGATCACTGATTGTATTTGGTTTGTGTTTGATCACTGATTGCATTTGCATTTCATCAATTAAACGCTTTTAGTACTGAGTTCTTTTGATGTGTGTGGACGCAGAACTAAATATATAATCCGTTTAAATACCTTCTAAAAATTTTGACTATATCAATTTAATTATATGAAACACTATTTTCCCCTATTTGTGATATTCGCATTTCCTGCAAATTTGAAAATAACTTAAACTGACTTTAACTCAGATGAAACAATAACATACATGTTTCATGTCCAATTGTCCTTGTCAGTTATATTACTTTCTTTATAATGCAGAGAAAAATAGTTCTTCATATTCATCTAAAAATTCGTTATTGAATCTATTTACAATACTTAGCACTTGCTTGCTAGTACGTGCACAGATTCATGCACGATTAGCATACAGACGCGTTGAATAATGTCACTATTAATACTGAACCAGAGATATTTCAAGGAAACATGTCCTGAGCAAAAGTCATTATGCCTATTAACCCAGACAATGACAAAAGTAAAATTCAACTTATTGTTTTCTTCATCAAATTAAGAGGTCACATCAATTTATAACACAGCTAAGTTAACTATTTTTCATCTCCCTTTTCCCTGCAACGTTCCTCTTTCTTAAATTGCCGAAGTGACATATATGTGAAGAAGGAAGTAAATACCTGACATTCTAGTACTGAATTCGGACTTGACTTTAGCCCAGTTACTTTGAGTAATAAAAAATGCTGATTCACCTTCAAGCAAAAGAAAAACATTTTTCCGCAAAGTATGTCGGAGCGGTTTTAATGGGGTTTTTTTATTTGTTTTTTTATTTTTTTTTTTTTCATTTTTTTTTTTTTTTTTGCTTTACAATAGGTATCGCAACAAGAAAGTCACAACTTTGTACGACTGATGTTGATCATGCAGCCAGCAAGACCGCCATTCGTTAAATGGCTACGGGCAAATATCAAAGACTTTTTCAGGAAAAAAGCAGACTTGCTTGACCATTTTAAAGCATATGTCACCTTTTGATGTAACACCTAGGCTCAATTATTCTATGCTAATTGTTCTGTACTCTAATCAAACATGACCCCTCAGGTGGCGTATGTGGTTAGAGCGTCCGCCTCGGATGAGAGGGGGGGGGGTCGCGGGTTTGAACCCAGGCCGAGTAATACCAACGACTTATAAAAATGGTACCAGCAGCTGCCTCGCTAGACGCCCAGCATTAAGAGGTTAGTACTTGGACTGGTCAGCCTTGTGTCAGGATAATGTGACTGGGTGGGACATGACGCTACATGTCTGCGGCATAATGTCCCAGTGCTAGACATCACTGTAAACTGACACATAGCAGACATCGAAGTGATATGACAGAGAAATCGTTAAGCTAAATCACACACACACACTATGCTCAGAAAAACGACTGTGACTTTCAAAGAAACTTACGAAGTAATAAACACACTAACACCCTTCAGAAGAGAAATGAGTATGTACTCTGACACTGTGTTTATTTGTTCATCAGATGACTAATAGAAATCAGTCAAGTTTGTCAAGTTTTAAATTATTTTCTGGGTGAGTAGGTGCATATAGATCAAAATTATAATCACGCTTGTTAAATAGAAATATCGATCCAAAGCAATATACAGATTGTTTAAATACTGCAAAACCAAACTTTGTTCTCTCAGTCTTTCTTTGTAGTAATCCAGTGTCTTTTTCTGTTGCTTTCGTTTTGTTTGCATGGTTGTTTCTTTATTTAACTGTGTATTTCTTCCTCGGTTATTTCATGCAAATATTTTTCCTTTTCGAATTTATTTAGATCAAATGAATTTAATTTATGGTTGCTTCAGCAAATGCTAGACAAGCGTGAGTTAATGGTCCTCTTATAATTACTCCTGCTGCTGCCATAGTTACGCTATACTGTTGCATTTATATGTAATAAATGTTGATTCTGCTACCATATATCTACCATAATAAGGGTATACATCCAAAATATTTTCGTACATTGATACTTCATGATTCAATTTTAATACCATATAAAACGTTGCAAGGTAGTATTTACTTGTTTCTTTGCCATTAAATATTAATTATCCTCTGTAGACTGATTTTGTAGAAAACACGTTGATTGTATCTTTCTATTCAGATATAAAATTCAAAATGGACGTTCGATCGAAGTTCAATAAACAAGATTACAAAAAGTGCTTAAACGTCCTTTTTTGAATGCCATATTGCTGTGAATTATTTCAATTTAAATGCACGTGACTCTGTTTTGTTTGGGCTTTTTTTGAAATCATTAAATCTTTTTTCATATAATTTATCTTTTTCCACATGGCATCAATACTACCTTGTACCACACGAATATTTTGAAAAAGCTCTAGATCAACTTATGTCGTTGCATCTGAGATTATTCAACGATAACATCTAACCTGTTTTAACGTGTTGTAAACATCAATAAATTTAACATTTTGTTTTATTTTACTCTCCTCTCTCATTGAACTGGTCATACTGCATAATTATTGTTTTTGTTTTCTTTGTTTAGTTACTTTCTCTGTATCTCTGTCAGGATATTTAGTGTTAATTGTGCCTAAAGTCAGTACATTTTGTGCTAAAATCATCTAATAGCTTTTTGATTTCTCGATTGTTCCGTCGGATTTCATTCTGAGTGTCCTTTTGTAATTGTTCAATTGTATTTGTTCTCTATATCCCTCTATAAAGAATCCATTTAACTGTTTATTCTCTATTTCATCGGCTGAAAAAAGATATTGCTGAATGCTAGGTATCTCAACTGTTTTTTCCTATAATGTTAGTAAATATATATATATATATATATATATACATATATATATATATATATACATATATATATATATATATATATATATATATATATACTATATATATATATATATATCAGTGAATTAGGTTTTTAATCACTGTCATGATCATATCACTATTATTTGAACCTCTCTGTAATTGCTTCTAATGCCAATCGGAATTATATAAAGCAAACGGAATGTTAGACCATTTTTAAACAGGTAGAGACTCTCGCAAGTACGATAATAGCCATTAGAATTATCTTTTGTTTTACTGAACTGAGCGATAACAATGTAAGAATGTTAAGGGTTAAAAAAAACAAAGCACGGGCTGCATTACATTCAGTAGATGGTTGTATAGATCTTGAGCTTTCAGTCATAACGATATATCTTTGCTGTTGGCAACTTACACTGTGTAATTGTTATTCGGAGTGGCCGTTAAGTTAGTGTTTTGCATCTACGCTTTCATTGTAGTCACCATTTTCAGTAATTCCATCATAGTCTATATTCAGGGTTGCACTAGAAAGAAAACTAAAATAGTCTTTGTTTCAGTCTTGTCATTTATGTAGATAAGTTTTGTTTTTAATTCATCAGAAATATAATAAGACCCAATCCCAATAATATAACTTCTTTGAATCAAATGGATAGATGGCGATCTGTGTTATCAATTGGATTGATAAGACATATTTCTTTTTCATCAAGACTTTAGATTGTAATATAACTCACCATTTCGATAAAGGAACTTCAAATAGCCAATAACGGTGCATAAGACGAAGGCTCCCTCTTTTAAGGATGTTCTGTTCAATTTAGAATTCTGCCACGCTGTTCTATTCACTAACGGCAATGTTACTATTTCATCGTGTCTTAGAACTTTGCTGTAAATAATATTTTCCTTGAAAACTTTTGCGACAAATCCTGAATGTTATACCAAACCCGCCAAAAGCCAAGGAAACATCTAAACTATTTGGTACATTGTCACTGATGTGTTTGAAAAACACAGCTTAAACGTTCGAATGATAACAGATTATACTGACTCTTTGCATGATGAGCCGTGCTGTGTATATATGATTTGTACAGGCTCCGCCCTTTTTGATTCCACTGTTGCATTTTCTTACTTTTGTCTTTGATTTTTAAAACGTATATGTAACAATTCGCGCCATAAGTTATTTATTCAGTGCAAATTATATCAGGAGAAATTCAGTTTGCCTTGAGGCAGACATTTGCCAATTTAACACACAAAAAAACACTTTTTTAGTATCCATCTTTGACGATGGACCAATTGTAAACTTCAGTATCAAAATCATGTTGTAGGCTATCGCAAGCATCTATTAATGTTCCATGGTTAATTGTTTATGTCATGTTTGTTTGTTTCAGTCGACAGTTTGAAGGTAAAATCTATATTTATTTTATTATCAACAAAACTTAAAGGTTAATTTTGATTGTACCTTTGCCTCTACAGTGCTAACAATTGTGTCAGTTAAATTCATTTGCGGTTAGGTAATCAATTGTGAATTAACTTAAAATGGATTAATTAACTTTATAATTTCTTTCATATCCACGTTTGGTGGTGGGCCTATTTACATCTTAAGCAACGTTTCAAAGGCATTCTATACGCAGCTGTGAGATAATATTTAAGTTTTGCATGATGAAGAGAGTTAATGGTGATATTTATTGCACTACAAATTTAGCTAGAGGTAAAACATGTGCTATGTATTGGATAGAAAAAAGGTAAAGTATTTCTGAGATTGGTTCGTAAGAAACTACTACCGCCACACGTGCAGAGCGCGAGTTTATCTTGTTACTGCAAGTTTGTTTGACTGCTCATTCCGAACGAAAACCTCCCTTGCAACTTGATGTTGAAGATTCTATGATGAACAACTTTACTCTTTGATCAAACAGTTATAACTGCTCCTTACAAATAAAATCCATTACTTGAATTTCGTACAGTTGTATCCCGTGTTGGGATTTTTTGGGGTGGGTCTTGCACTTTCTGAAAAATTCGGTTCTACTTCGATCTTTTGGCTTTGATGAAGTTAGTTTTCTACGATGATTTGTGAATCTTTGATTCTTCATTTTACTTGGAATTAAAATTTGAAAAGTAAACTCAAGATAAATCTGGATCGAAAAAAGGTTAGTTGCAATATGATTTACTAATTTACTTTAGGTAGTGAAAATTAATTTGAAATTTGACTTGGCAAATAAAAGAGAGGGATTTCCAAACACAATTAAATATGACAAAGAGTACCTTAAACAAAGATACCATAATAGTGAAAAGTTAGGAATAATTTTAATGACCAGTAGACATTTGAAAGGATTAAGACAAAACATAAAATCAAACACATTAAAGATACTCAGTGTAGCATATATTGAATTTTATCGGAGATGGATAAATCGTACAAAATATAAAGGTGTCAGAGAAGACGATCTTCATATTAATCACGTTATTCCATGCTCATCTTATTATTTGTTTGATCCGGAGAAACAGCAATAATGTATAATTGGTTAAGCACAAGATATATGAAAACATAATTTTTTTATTTTCATGTTACACTCACTGAAAAATGTTGAATTCAATAAAATGTAGCTTTATGCTATGATCGGTCAAACAGTTTCATATTATTTCAGAGATGTGTGTGTGTGTGTGTGTGTGTGTGTGTGTGTTCCCAATTTATATAGAAAAAAATCTCACCTTTGGTAAGTACCGAACAGAAGACACAAGTGTGTGTGTATGTGTGTGCTGTTTGGCTTTCTAACGTAGCTTTAACAATTTTTCAGTCATATCGCTACGACGTCTGCAGTGTGGCAGTTTATTGTGATGTCTAGCACTGGGGCATCATGCCGCAGACATGTAGCATGATGTCCCACTCAGTCACATTATCCTGACACCAGGCCGACCAGGCCTAACACTAACCACTTAATGCTGAGCGCTTAGCGAGGCAGCTGTTAGTGTCATTTTTATAAGTCTCTGGTATGACTCGGCCGGGGTTCGAACTCGCGACCTCCCGCATCCGGGGCGGACGCTCTAACCACTTGGACACCGGAGAGGTCAGTTCCTAACAATGTAAAATCATCTATATACTAGCATACCTACAGACGATATTTGGTGTTCGCTACACTCTGCTCGCCGCAGTTCAAACATTCTACTAGTCTTACTGGTTAAATAATTTAGAGTAATGCTGGAATTAGAATTTCTGCACTTGCATTTATAAGTATATCAGCATTAAAATACAACTGAGATATAACCAACTTCATACAATTTAATATCGTCTTAAACAATTTGTCTAGATAGCAACATTTTAGAGAGTGAAAGATTCAAAACAAATTATATAGGTACTGCGGTTAGATTATACTGTTTGTATGTTACAGCGATTTGACGTATTTCGGTGAGCTTCAAATGAGTGGACACTCAAAAAGCACTGATAAATGTTCAGTTAGTGTTTTGCCATTTGCTACGTCTCTTCGGATACTTTGAACTCACCGGCACACTGTTAAATTAATATATTTTGTAGACTCCTTTGAAAGTCTCAGAGAGAGAGAGAGAGAGAGAGAGAGAGAGAGAGAGAGAGAGAGAGAGAGAGAGAGACTGTAGTGAGTAGTGATAAAACCCATGCACAGTAATGTTCGTTTCGTATAAGCTAATTTTCGTTTCACTAAAGTTTATGTCTGATTTTAAATGTTAGCAGGTTTTGTAGCATCATCTAGCGTTTTAGTTTTTGGGCGCGAGTTACACTTAGCACTCTTTATTTATATATATATATATATATATATATACATATATATATATATATATATATATATATATATATATATATATATATATATATATATATATGGCCAACTGTGGTTGCAATAGTGATGTGGTATGATGCGATGTAGTCTGATGATGTCCCTTTCAAGTGGAGCAGTATAACCACCCAGCCGGAGCAAGCACATTTGGTCGTAGTTCGCAGAACAGGAAATGGACAGATGGGGAATCTCAAACAGATAGAGACTAGGTCATTCTTCGACCATAATACGGTCCAGAGTGCGACCAAGAAGACGATCCAGTCGACGACTCAGTCGGCGACTCAGAAGATGCCCTGGTCGTCGACCCGGTACACGACCAGTCTGCGACTAGGAGGACAGTCCACTCGACGATCTAGCTGGCGACCAGACGGCGACAAGAAGCCAGGAATACAACGGTATCCCGTTGGGTTAGAAGTCTGTCACACTCTTGAGTGCCAGTCTTCAGACAGATACGGCGCGGTAACGCTCTAATATAAATACCTATCCTAAAGAACCCGTGATAGCGAGACTCTGGGTAATGTAGCAGAGTAAATTCAGCCACACAGACCTTATCGAGATGTACATGAACTTCGTTTCATTCAGCCACAGAGCATATAACCAAAGTATCTTCGCTAGTCAAAGTTCCGATATGATAACCCTATCTACACCTTGGCGATCGAACATACATAGTGATGCTTTGTTCTAGCGACATCTATTGGATTTCATGAGTTGCCTCTCTTAGTACGTAATGCCAGCTAACCAATAGCTTCGTGCATTGTACATCGGCGAAAATGGTGGGAGCAATTGACCAAAAAAGGATACTTTGGGAGTTTAACATCGAAAGTATGACTATGTACAGACGGAAGCCATTATAGGTGTTTTTGAGTGAAAGGTGTTTGTGCAAACACGGACCGGCAGTAGAAAATTGCTTATTTATCAGTCCATTCAAGTTGTGTGCTCCCCGTATCTCGATCATGTAGGAACAATGTTTAAATTTGTAGAACTTAATTTTGATTGGATGCGGTGGCTTAAAATTCACAGACCTGAAGCACAGAAATATCTGCTCGATGCGCCAATGTGTGTAGACAGGGTTATCACATCGGAACCTTGGCTAGCGAAGATGATAACCCAAGCGGAAATTGACTTTGATATGCATGCAAAAGCCACCTGGAATTCTAATTAGAAAATTAATAATCAGAACGACTCTTATATGCACGTTCCAGAACTATAATTCTCACAACAGATATTGCTCCTGCCACTCCCATAAACCATAAAACCACTTCAAAAACAAAAGACCAAATATAACTTTACCTTTTACCATATTTTTGAAATAATTACTACTTCTATTTCTTTTACTTCCATTGCAACATCTGTTTTTGTTACCAGGGATGATTATAATTCCTTCCTAGTTTAAGATAACTCACCTGTTGATTCAATCGATTTCAGTAGTCTGGGCCACCAAGTTGTCTCCTCAACACCCTCTCTGGCATCTATGTAAGTCAGAAGCATAAATTCGTCAGGAGCATCACAGTCATCTAGCAAAACTGGAATTAGTAAATTCTTTCGTCTCTGGAGGCACAATTTATGGGCTATTTCTGCCTCCAGTAAAACATAGTGACTATCTAGGGCATCTTTTGTGAATACTACAACTACTTTTTCGGAGTTCTTTACGCTATCTTTTATATTATCCATTATTTTTGTGCCTGGCAAAAAATCTCTCTCATGATCACAACATATGTAACCGTGCTCTGTTTCCAATTTGTTGATAACTTTCTTTACCCAAAGCTTATCTCTCGGAACATCTGTGTAGGAGAAGAAAATATGGAACTTTTTGTCTGGATGAAGTGGTTTCTTTCCCATGAATGGGTTGTCAACGGCACTATTAAATGGTAGCTCATCAATTATCCCATTAACGTCCATAGCTACGGATTGCTACAAGATTAAAAAATATAAATCGATTTTATGCTTACGCTGCCATCATAGTAAAAAAAACTAAAAGCATTATACAAAACTAAAACAATTACTAGTCCAATTGTAATATAAAAAACTACTCCACAACGACAGCTAATAGAACCACTAATATTTATAATACTACTTTGCAATTTCAAAACGGTTTACCACTTCATTGTAACTTCATTGTAACTTCAATACTTTACGTATCCATCTATATACAAGTGTAACTGACTAGCATCGAATTAAACATGCATCACAAATACAATCAAGCTATTAATATTAGCAGCAGGAAGGGTGAACCCTATAACTTTTTGCTCGAGTCCGTTAACAAAAATAAAGGTTCCTACAGAGGCTGAAAAAACAATGTAAATAACGTTAAACTGAAACCTCTAACCGAACATATTTCCATATGGTTGAAAACGGATAATAAATCTTTTGGGTTAGCTCATTTTTTGTTATTCCATCGTTGACGTATTTTGTTTTTATTTTATAGTGCGACTCGTTTACTCGCTGGGTCACTCAATTTTTGTCGTTCACCCTTCCTGCTGCTGTAATTAACCAAAGATTTTATCTAGACCTATACGATATCTGGATCTTGGGTCATGTAAATTTATCGTTATAAATCCGAACGGAACAGCTTGTGCTTTTGAAAAGAAGTTTTTAAACTTGATTATGTTCATATCCCCTGAACACCAAGTAAAATAAATATTTTGTAAGGTATAATTATCTACTCCATTAAACACGACTAAAATATTGCAGTTATCTCTGATCACTTTTGGAATTTGTGTATATCGCTTAGTAACATAAATCACGTCAGTATTTTTATGTTTACCTCGAGAAAATACCCGAGCTGGATTTGATTTTTTGTCCAGCATAACATCATCGTACACCACTAAATTATTAATAAATCCATCTAGGTCATCTACAGATGGGGCTTCATCAATATCGGTAATAAAGTCAACAACATCATTGTCGTCTTCATTCAGCAATTTTGCATTTTCATTAAAATCTTTAAGTACTTCATAACACCGTTGATCATCTACAGATGGTGCTACCAAATATAATGTATCCCACTTGAGCCATCGCATTATCAGATTAAGTAATAATTGTGTCTTACCAGATTCAGATGGGCCTATTATAATCATTCTGATAGAATTCGGTAGTGCTGGATGGTGCTTTACTGGTTCTTGTTTTCGTGTCGCAGAAAAGTCAGTTATATCCATATAGTAAATGATATGAATTTATATTGTGTTCGATGTAGGGCACCTACCCATACCACTGGATTAACAACAATAACAACAAAAAATAAAAGACGTGCAATTACAGGCAAATGTGTAGAATGTGGTACAAAAAAATATAAATTTATTCCATTGACGAAGAACGGTGGAGATATTGCTGCTTCATTAGGGAAATTACCTGGAACTCCATGGGCTAAATACCCGGGTGAGAAACATCTTCCTGGATATAATTATTGTGGTCCTGGAACTCGACTTGATATCCGACTTGATGATCAAGATCAACCAAGACCAGGAGAGTATCCAATAAATAAGACTGATCAAGCGTGTCATGTTCATGACGTTGCGTATAAAAGTCAAGATTTACAACAACGGCATCTCGCAGATATAAAATTGATTCACGCATTAAATTCTATACCCAATAAATCTATTAGAGAAAAACTCGCTAGTTTTCTAGTAAAAACTGCCATGAAAGGTAAAATAATGCTAGGGGCTGGTAATTAATTATATAACTATTATAATGGAATCCATTTATTATAGCCCAAGAGGATATTGGAGAGGCAGAGCAGCGATTACTAAACTTGCTGAAGCAGCAAAAGTCTCACTTTCTGTTGCTGCAGCGTGGTTAGCACGACAGGCAATATGGCAGATTTACCTACCACCACCTAAAAAAATTCAGTACGCACATTTTGATGTCAGCACCCCTAATGAAGTTCATCAAGAAGATATTTTATTTTTACCACATGACAACATTAAAATTGGTAGATGTCAATCACGCACATACAAATACGCATCAACTGTCGTTGACGTTGCAAGTAGATATAAAGAAGCGGAACCATTATCAACAAAGACAGCATCTGAAGTTGCATCTGCGTTTGAACGAATTTATCAACGTGGCGGTCTACGATGGCCACAATTATTACAGGTTGATCCTGGAAAAGAATTTCTCGGTGCGGTATTAACGTTGATGAAAAAACATAACGTTAAAATCAGACGAGGACATACTGAAATTCATCGTGATCAGGCAATCGTTGAACGATTTAATCGAACACTTGCTGAGCGGTTATTTGGATATCAATATGCAAGGGAAATATCTACTGACTTTAAATCCGGTGAGAGATCTCGTGAATGGGTTGC
>JAECUM010073053.1:0-26297 GCA_016617855.1 Megalonaias nervosa | reverse complement strand
TGCTCAGCAATCTGTCCAGGTGAAACTAAATTTTTTCTTAGCGTTCTGAAAGTTATAATTCGGATCTAAATTGTAATCACACCCTCTATCTCAATTCCGATTGGATGTCGCTGGGAACTGATTCAATCAAGCTTAGCGGACAATGTCCCTCTCGCTGTCTGTTGACGTGGGGACAGATGAGAACATGCCTTGTTCACCCCGCTGGCTTCCCTCTGATCTTAGGACTAATCTTTAACACCCAGGTGTGATAACTACAAGCCTTTGTCAAATGATGCGAGTGGTCGCCTACGCCAACTCAAGCTTTCGGTCTCTGGCAGGTCACGGTAACATTGTGTAAGAGATTAACACTAGCCTGCGGCAATGGTTAGACATCGAATACAACGCTGCAGTAATATTATAGCTTATACATGACTTTATAGCTGGGGCTTAGCAAATGTGACAACCATTGTAAACTCTGTTATAAAACTAGCATCAGAAGACGATGTCAATTTCGCCGTGGGAAAGGCATGCTTCTAAACATGAAGCCATCTGACTAGGCACATTATAGTTTACAGCTCAAATTATGGTTCTTTTGCTTAAGTTTGGTCTAAGACACTGAATTATTTCAATACAGTTTCCTGTTTGTGACTATTGGAGCATTTGGCTATTGAGACAAAAATAAAGATAAAACATTCACACCAATTTCTTTCAACAGTATTGGCCAATTTCTGTATTTGGTATACTGCTTTACAGCTAAAATGGATTCAGTGGAAGACATGGGATTGATTTCTCACCTCTCTCTCTCTGTCTCGATCGATCAATAAAATGATAGGTGTCAAATTTACAGTTCTCTAACATGGCTTTATGCAAGTGAAAGACATATCAGCTGCAATAATACCAAGTTTGGTCTCTATATTATCTCAGATTTATTTAGTGCTTTCTACTGCTTATTACAGAATCCTTTACTTGACATGAAACAAAAACTTTAGAAAATTTTAATGGATCCTTTTTTGAGTACATTTGGTGCAATGAATCTTACTTTTTTAAAAATCTCTCAATACTATGTTAACAGAATGTACATATGCACTGATTCCTTATTTCTGTTGCAGTTCGTGCAAAATATGCTTTGTTAAGTAACATATGAAATTCAGTATTACTGCACTCTGCAGTGAAAAATAAAAACATTAACGAACGATAGACGTCAAACAATTTACAAAAAAAATCGCACTCACATTTGACTAATGTGAAACAATATTGCACAAGTTCCAATAGTTACCCCATGCACGAGCATGGCTGAATCAGGTCAAGTGTTTTTTGTTTTTTTTCTTCAAAAAATTTTCAAAAGGGCCCCAAAGCATAATTGTCTATGTGTTTATTTACTCAAAGTGTGCATAATACCAAAAAAAGATAAGCAAGAATAAAACTATATTCAAATTTAAAGTGACAAGTGACTACGTTTGTGTGTGTGTACATTTTTTGTTTTTAGTGTGGAGTGGTAGGGGTCCTGATCCAGCCCTGACGAGTTCTCAGTAA
This sequence comes from Megalonaias nervosa, assembly GCA_016617855.1. Lineage (NCBI taxonomy): Eukaryota > Metazoa > Mollusca > Bivalvia > Unionida > Unionidae > Megalonaias > Megalonaias nervosa. The sequence continues at coordinate 24,785 of JAECUM010073053.1, read as the reverse complement.
TATCTTGCACTATTTCTTCTGACATCCAATCACAGGATTATAGAGGTGTGATTTAAACTTGAGATTTGTATTATATAAAAAGGAAACATGTCATTCTTTGTCTTATTTGAAATAAATTTATCTTGTGAGGAATGTAATAAAAAATAAAAAATATCCCAGTTGGAAAGAACAATCTAGCCCCATAAATTAAATGGCCAGTCCCTTGCAGTACATGTATAGTTAAAATTGAACCAGTATGTATATTCAGCCTTGTGACTGAGTCATTATGTGATTCATCAATTCAGAATTGGCTCGTTTTTGTTTTTGTAAAAGTGGCTCTCATCTGGAATTAAATGTCTAAAACTTAGAGGAATATTTTTTCATAAACAGAAGGATAAATTTACATTGTTCAAGAGAAGATCAATACAGTGTGCCTCATCAAGTCTGTGCATAAGTTGGTTCAGATTTCTTTGAATAAAGTAAAAGTGTAAACATACTGCAAAATAAGTCGATCAACATTCTCTAAAGGTGCAGAATTGAGAAGACACTTTTATTTTATTTTTTTAAAAACAAGAAATTAAGATCACTTGATTCTTGAAATGGTATCAGATTGAAAATCATGCACGACATTTTGGTCTTTCAGTGGGTTGTCATTATCCACTGACTAATAAAATTTCAATCAGTAAAACTTCTGTTGTTAATGACTAGACCATAATTTGAACATGTATTATGTGTAACATGCCAAATCATTTATGTGAAAGAAACACAGTGTTCCCAAGCTGAAACTGACATCTTCTGGTGTTAACATTTTATAACAGTGTTTACAATGGTCACTGCCTTGATTTCTGCTGAACATCTGAAGCCAAGTCTTTATTAGGGAGAGTCCATTTAAGTGTCTAAAGGGGTGGGTAGGTAAAAGCTTGAAAACTATTGTCTTATTCTGATTTGTGGTATAAAAATGAACACTATGCCATTCCTTTGCTTTACTTGAAACAACCTTAGCTTGTGATGAATGAAATAAAAAAAATACCACAGTCCGACATAATAATTTAGCCCCATAAAATTGAATGGCCAGTCCCATACAATATAAATGCAGTCAGAATTAAACAAGTTGGTAGTTGTGTACATATATATTCAATCTCGTAAAAGGGCCATTACTGCTTTTGGACTAAACATGTGGTTCACATTTAAGTGTAAAAAAATTCAGTGTTTTCTTTTTATTGTTTGTGTTTTTAAACAGAAGCTCCTGCTATCAGGAATTTAACTGTCCATACCTCAAGGAATTACTTTTCATATTTAAACAGTAGGATAAATTTAGAATGTTCAAGAGAAGCTGAACTAGGTGGGCCTCTCATCAAGTCAGCATGCAAGTTTTCTAATTGCACAAAATACACACGACTTTTAAAATTAATTTCTGCTGTCCATATATATGATCGAAATAAAAATCACTGATTGGTGAAATGGTATTTGATTGCTAATCATTGATGACATGTCCGTCTTTCCATGGGTGGTCTTAATTGATTGGCTGTTCAACTGTAAATCAATAATGCATATCACGGCATGTCTACTGAAGCATGGTGGAGATTTGTTATTATTTTATTGCTCCGTTGTGGAGCATTATTGTGGAGTGAAGGTGGAAGGTTTAAGTCCCCCACCGTTATGCGTGGGGGTCTGAAAATACATGAGCTGTACTGTATCTAAAGAACTTGTCAGTGTTTGACCATTTATAAGGACAAAGTGATTTAATGATTAATACAATTTTATGTACAATGCATCTTATCCACCCTGTACCTTCACTCACAAATCAGATGTTTTTCTCTCTGCATTGTTCAATTCCTTGATTCATTTTGTTTGAAAATTATTGAATTTTTACATGTTGGTGAATCTAGACCTGAAAACATCTTACAGGCTCAGGGATGTAAATTAGGCCCAATGCACCCTAGGAGGCAACTAATTGCGGTAGGGGTTACAATCGCTTAGGAGTTAGTATGCTGGACATGTGACTGGAGGGGTTCAGTTGAAATACCACCATGGGACCAGACAGGGACAGATACCATGATGCATTTTTGGTCATGACATTTAACTCCAACTGCCTTGGCACTAAAAAAACTTCTGGTGTGCTGTAAACCATCAAACCCAACCAAATAAAATGTATGGCACAGTGACCAAGATTTCATGCATTAGTACCAGTAGTTTTACATATAACTGGGTGGTGACCATTCAGTATATTATATTTTAAATTAGCTTAAAATCTGAAACCTTACCACTCTCACGTCCGTCAGGTCTTGTTCTTTCTCCTCTCACTAGATCCACTCTCTCCTGTGTATTGATATTTATGGAATTTTTGGGTTGAGCTTCATCCATTCTAGTCAATCTCAATCGTTGACCACTTGTGTCCTCCAATGACAGGATTTGTTTTGGATTTGTTGATTCACTGGGGTCATTGCTCAATGAATTCACTAATGAGTCAATAGAAAGGGATTTTCCACTCAGTTCAAGTGTGTTGGGGTTAAAAAATTTTACTGCTTGGTCTAGATTTGTTAGGTCATAATCTGCATCACTGTTTTGGACTTCTTGACTGGTTGGTGGATGATCACAGGTTAAATCAGGGTCATTAGACAAACTCACAAACGACACACTGGATGGTGAAGGAGACTGAGAACCAGCTGTTATTTGCCTCTCAGACTTAACAATATTCTGATTTTCTGGATTGTCAGTCTCTAATTGATTGTTCAGACTGTGGCTGTTGGAAGCACCTGAATCAGTACCTGGCTGAGACCTGCCTATACTGTAAGTAGTTTCTGCAAAAACAAATGCAGAAAAACAAATTGAACAGGGATGACTGACTTCTCTGTATTTGATAAGTGTATTTTGATGAATGATGACAATACTTTGTGTACTATACATTTTAAATTCAACAGAAATACTTAAAACTATTTTAATTTCTTAAGATAATGTTTACATCTTTGCTAATTTATGTACAAAATTACCAAGAAAAGCAAGTGAAGGATGAACAACTGCTTTGGGTCAAACATTGAAGTCAATTGATGTCAGTTATTTATACAGTACTGACAGCGTAAAATGGCCCTATTATGTAATGATCACAAATGTAGCGCATCTGTGAAAGTATTTATAATATGAAATTGTTCCACACAATATTAGTTTTTTATCTTGTGACTGTGAGGATTTTACCAATCATGCTTTAACATCTAGCACTTTAAGATGTATTATGTTGTGACCAGTTTGTGCTGAATTTTATTTTCTTCAAATTACTGAATTCAAGTGATTATTTACTCTGGAAATACAAAAGTGCTCTGACAAAATTCACAGATTAAGACATTCACTGGAATTTATACTGAGCTCAAACCTGTAATAATATTTATGTGATTCAACAAGAGACTGTTGACACATCAGCACTTTGCAGACCATAACTGACATGTTATCGCCTTCACTTTTGGATCTCTATAGGACCCGAACTGAGTTTTATTCAGGACTTTTTATTACTAGGACTTGTGCCTTTAATTCTTGGATTATTTTTGGATTTAATTCACAATACCGTTAAGTTCTTTTTTCTCATTTTTTCCCTTTGTATTCTAGGGAAATAAATTATTTGTTAAATTTTATAAAGCTTGTTGTCTTCACTCTTTTCTGTTACTTATTTTAAGAGGACAGACTCGTAACAGGAGTCTGATTCTGAATTTGATGTATATGTTTCAATTTACCTTGAAGCAAAATTCCCATTTTATTCATGCTGACTTTCTAGTTAATCTGTTGTAGCAGTCAGTTGGTTGATAAGGGGACATAATCGGTAAAAAAACAATTATTAGAATGACTGCCACACCTAATACTCCTGTTTCGACTACTTTCTCTTGCCCCTACTGCTACTACACTAGTGCTTTTTGGATTTTGGATTTTTTTAAGCATAGCTTTCAACAATTTTAGTCATATCACTATGATGTCTGCAGTGTGGCAGTTTATTATGATGTCTAGCACTGGGGCATCATGCCATAGAATGTAGCATCGTGCCCCACCCAGTCACATTATCCTGACACCAGGCAGACTAGCTCTAAAACTAACCTCTTAATGCTGAGTTTATAGTGACACCTAGCAGTGAAGCATCATGCCATATGCAGCATCATGTCCCACCCAGTCACATTATCCTGACACCAGGCCGACCAGTCATAACATTAACCTCTTAATGCTGAGTGCCAAGTGAGGCAGCTGTTAGTACCATTTATATAAGTCTTTGATATGACTCAGTTGGGATTCAAAACTGCAACCTCCTGCATCTGAGGCGGAAGCTCTAACCACTCTGGACACCAGAGCAGCCTCCTACACTAGTTCTATTTATTCTACAAGAGTCTGTAATTTGTTTTTGATCAGAGATTTAGCTTTGATAGTATCACATCCACTGCTACTGTTATGATAACTACTGCATGTACTACAACTACATTTGTACAACTACCAGACCACAGTGATTAGTATGGAGTAAAGGCATTAATAAGTTTTCTAACTTTAACAAGCCTGGCAATAATAAATATGTATAAAATCTGCTAATAACCCTGAATCATAATATCTGTCTTAACTGAGTACAATTATTCAAAGCATAATAACAATAAATGCTTCACTTTCATGCAGTCCATATCTCCCAGTAAAATAAAGGATTTTAGAATGGTCCACTCCACCCATGTAATTTCAAGTCAATCACTATTTTAATAAAATAACCTGATATTTCTAACAATTTTAGCCATTTCTAACATTTTACTGCCTTGGCCAACAGATACTAAAATTTGGTATAAATGAAACACCATCATGGGTTTCCTGTCTTGGTCACTGATATGTTTGTTTTGGGACACATGACTTTGTTACCAAGACTAGAATGTCCCACTACTGAGCTCTTATACACTTCCACAAATTGTTCAATAATATCAAACAATTTAATATTTCTCATTGTGAAGTCATAAAATAGCAGTGATGATCAAAAATTCATTCTTGGATTGAGAAACATACCTCTGGATGAAATAGCTAAACAACCAAGCGTAAATCAAATATGCATTTACCACATAAGTAACTGAACAACTGGCCAAAAGATAGTAAGCTAAATAGGGCTTCCAATCCACTAACGTTGATCTGAACTATTTATTCCAATCACAACTTAGAAATATAAAATCATATTATATTATGTAGGTGCAAACTTTCATAATTAGGAACAAAGAGTCATGATTACATGATGAAGCTGTTAAATCGTTGAGTTAATAAATTTAAACAAATTTTGATGATTTCTTTCACAACAAGAAAACCATGTCCTTCTATACTTTAAATTACAGACACATCACATAGAAAGGAAAGGATTTTGGAGGATTGCAACAGTATTTCAATTACAATAGACTGGTCAACCATAAAACTATGTCTAACATGGAAGGATAAAAATCTGAAAATGGTCTGTCATGATAGACTACTTGGTGTTTTGGTAGATAATAACCTATCACGGACTGAACATATCAAACATATCAGTAAATAATCAATTCACGCTTATGGCTTCTCAGTAGGATAAGACATTTTCTCCCTGAAAGGCATAGAAAACTATTTTATAACAGTTACATTCAACCCTATTTAGACTACTGTAATACAGTATGGGGTAATTCAAATGATAAAAACAGCAAAGCTGGTGCATCTTCAGAAAAGAGCATTTGGGCTAATATCAATCCAGTAAGAAAGCAAGGAAAATTTAGCTGGTAAGTTAAAAATATTACCTATTAAAGACCGAATCCGTTTGAGAAAAGCCAAATTAATGTACAGGATATCCAATAATAGTGCTCCTGAATATTTACAATCACTATTCCAGTATAGGCTACCTGGCAATACTCTCCACCTGCGATCTATGTCTACCAAACAGTATAAAATTCCGAAACCAAACAAGGAAGTTTCCAGTACTCTGGAACTTTGCTCTGGAATAGTATTCCAGTTGAGATTAGTAATGCCCACTCTATTTCCTTCTTCCAAACCCAATATATCCAGTGGCTTCAGAGATGCAGCTAAAATAAATTCCTTTGTATGAGGGCCTCAAGGTAGATTAGTTCTTAGCTAATTGTGTTATCCTCTTTAAATAAAGTCATTATTATAAAAAGTTGCTTTCAATTAACAAAGTTTGTAGAACAAAATTATCACAACACAATAGAAAAAAAAATGTAATATTTTTATTAGGTTAAAGTACATGTATACATGTCCTTAAAAGAGATTACTCCTGTACCTTTATTAACATTTTGAACTCTTGAGCAAAGATATAGCTGTATGACAAACAAAAATTTAAATTTTGCTGTTAGTAACTGATTATCAGTTCGTTCATCGGAACCAATTATCGATTATGAAATTCTGACCTATTCCCATCACTAAACCTTAACCTCATGACCCATGTGCTGCTGCTGGCAGATATCAACCAGATATTCATGACACCTCACTAAAATCTACAGCCTCAACCCAGCCTATTACAACAGTGCCCCTGAAAAGAGCTGGGACACCCTCACAAAAAGGATCCAAGCTCAAACCTGAGCTGTTCAGTCAATGACATACTGAAATTGGCATCCATAATAGCATTTCGATGAGAAAACAGCATCAAGTGAAAGCAAACAACCAGTTGTGTCCAGGCTATGATGCCAGTGAACCTCACAGCTGGATTAAATACTTCCACACTAATAATCTTCAGAGAAGAGCCTGCTGACAGGGAAATCCCAGTGGGTAAAAAGCTCTCTTGCACTTGAAGCAAGCAGAGATGGCTCACCAAATGCCACATTCTCGAAGTAGACCATGAGTATAATGAGGAGCATCATGATTTACACAGCGACAACCTGCAGCCCCTTAGAAAATGGTGGGACATTAGAGCTATGCTGAGTGACCATTTGTGAAGTTTAGAGAATAAACTAGGGGACACATTCACTGAAAGCCAAAAGCTACTTCTCAACCTGCAAAAGGAGGAGCATTACATGGATTATTACTGGAACTTTCAACTCTATACCAGAGGAAAGGCACAGCTGCTTTATGCATCAACACCCTGGACATCTACCACAACATGGCAAAGGATGCTGCCATTTGCAACACCAGTGACTATCTGGCCCGACATTCGGTGTTAAGTGGAACATTGGCAAATTTACAGATGAGTGCAATGGGATGCCAATCATGGAATTTACTGGGCTATGTCTGCAGATGTACAGCCTAAAGACTGCTAGTTGGGATAAGACTGGTTCCCAAGAGACATTTAGTTCTGTACTGGAAGGCAAAAGACATGCAAACCAAGAAGCTCGTTAAGGAGAAATATGAGATACTGAAGGATACAAGAAGGGCTTAAAGAGTCTTTTGAAGGCAGTCATGAAAAATGACTTCAGGCATGACCTTTACCTAGAAACTATTACAGAGGAAGGAGTTTGTCCACCAGGAGGTGGCCCTGCACAGTGATCGCCATAACATGGGTGTCTACAGATTATAACAAGCCTGAGCCTCACCTGGACATGAAAAAAGTGAATCACCTGGGACAGAGTATACACATAGGCTTTTGATCACTAAAAAACTGCACAAGAGCAGCTCACCTTGATGGAAGAGTCTTTGCAACCGTATAGTTTCTGAATCGAGGTGATTTGAGGGTTGGAAAATGTGGGTGCTGATTTTTTTAAGTAGGGTGTAATTAGCAGATCATTTTTGTTCAATATTCAAAATTGAATGTTTTAATAATTGTTTATGTTGACATTCCGTGATTTTATTAAAGTGTTGCCACTTTTTTAAGAGGGGAGGTACTGTCACAGAATTGTATAAATCCCTCTATTTATTAAATACATATACTTGGGTTTCGTTTTTTGTGTACAACAATACCAGAGGGTGGTTTATGTATATTGTACAATATTTCGAAATAGTGAGTTTGGTTCGTCCCTGCTGCACATGCAAAGTGTTCTTGATGTGAAAAACTGACTTACATCTAGTGCACAGACAATGTACAGCTGCAATGTCTGTATATAAATACCTCACTGTAAGGCAATATCTTCACATTACGGAACGTCTTGTCAGTAAGAAGTCTACCCAGGGACTTGCACATCTTCAGCAGTAGAGTTATGTAAGTTATTTATTAATTTCTTATGTACATTATTTCTTATGTATATTTAAGTTATAGCTATTGTACTATCATGTTTATTTTTGTATATTTTCTATGTAGCTTCGGCTTGCGTGGTATAATGCAAATATTTTCTATTCGTGTTTGTGACTTAGCAAGACTACCTATAATGCTGATTGCTTGATTGACCAGTGCGACTGGTAGCCAAGTGTGCTAGTGACGGAGTGTTTTGTGTTACTCCATGCGTACAATCTTTTAGCCATGGGCTAATTTTCGGGTTTGTTATACCTAGTGTTTTGGAAGTGTAAAGATATTTTGTATCATATCTATCCCTTTATTTTCATGATTTTACTATTTGAGTAAAGTACCTCTTTTTTCACTGAGTGAATACATTTTACTTATCAGTAAAGTACATCATATTTTACTATTCTGAGTAAAACACATTTTTTTCGTTGTGTGAAATTACTGTGAATCGTTCACCTTTGTCCTTGTAACGTGTAAGGTCATTTATTTGTATTCACATTTATTTTGCATTATTAGGTTCGTGCTGATTATGTTAATTTGTCCAATATTTGGATCTTATACACGCACATATTAATCATAATTCTTTCTTCATTCAAGCCGTTCATCAATAAACATTATATTTGTATCACCATCAAAAGTGTTCTGTTGTGAATCTGAAATCCAACCCAGTTATCTTGTTACACTGACATTCCTCAAAAATAAACATTCTGCCTGGAACACCACTACCCAGAAGATGGCCTGTCAAACCTATATCAGCCAGGGTGAACATGCAGTAAGACCACATAGAATTGATGGCACACTACTGCCCACCTTTAAAACTCTCATTGGTGCATATATGTACCACACCATGGTATCTGAGGACTGGTTGTACTTTCCAGACCAACCAGAAACATCACTGACACAGCATGAATGGCATCCATAGGGTCTCTTGCATGTAAGCCACTTTACTTTAACGTTTCCCACCATCACAACATCTGACACTTTTCTTCACCTTTTCAGGCCACCACAACATCAAGCAGCCCCAGAAAACATTTACTTCTCCCCTCTGAAGTCTTGCTATCTGAAAGCAACATATCCTGGGCAGAGTGGTGCCCAAAACTGCCACCTGGCCAGTGTACAGTTGAACTGATCCACAATTCCTGCACATTGTGCATGCTGGCCTCCTCCCACATCATGCCATTCTTGGCCAAGAGCTGCAATATGGCACGCAAAAACTCCTGACAGGGGTAAACCCACAGCAGCTTGAGCCACTTCAACAGCCCCTGCTTGAAGATATGTGCCAATGTATTGGCAACTTTAGAAGCCCTCTTTGAGGTCAAGGGTTCAGCCTCTTAGTAATGGCATGTGACATCCAACATGGTCAGAAAATACTTGCAGATGTGTAACCTGATCTTGTCATGCTGCAAAAACAAGAAATTGACCTGGCCCACATCTTTAGGGGCTGAATCAAACCACAGAGCTGTGCTAGCAGGTAAATCTGCCACATGGCAGACACAGCAGCATGGTATTTGAGCCTGCATTTCTAGCCATGCTCTAGCAGCATTATATATCATGCACTTGCAATTGTGCAGCCAGTACTGGACAAGGGCTGGGATTGGCTGCCCTCACAACCCAGAATTATTTCATCATCACAGCAAGTCTTTTACTTGCAGCAACTCTGTATGGAATTTTAACCACAGGGACCTGCATCACTTCCTGATACGGGACACTGCATCACTTCCTGATACGGGACACTGATGGTGCTGACTTTGATTCTACTGACGCACTCATTTTTTTTTCACCTGTTTTTCCCCAAACAATGGCTTTTCACACCACATGCAACTGGTATTAGTACCAGGCCGCACCTGAAGTAAGGGTTTTCTGCTGATGCTTGCCATAAAGGCCTGGATGGAAAGGTAATGTTTTAAATCCCTCACAAGGTGCTCCAGGTCATCTGTGGGCAGAAAACAGCTCATAACTACTGCGTACAAACCAAGCAGAGAAGGCCCCAATGATGCAGCCACCCTTGCCCCCAGATTAGCTTCATATATTGCATAGGTTAATGCTGCCTCTGCACTGCTCATTGCCCTCAGGATTGCAGAGCTAACAAACTAGCCTCTTTTGTATCATATTTCATGTTTACTACATAAACATTCTTTGTATTTGATGCAATAAAAGTTTTGAATCGATTTATATTTTCTTTTTCAATGAGCCAGATCTAATTCTCAAGCACTATTTCCCGAGTTATCTAGCCAGTGCATGTGGAATGATAAACGCTTGGCTTGTAAAGGCAGCAATGATTTTGTTTTCAAGTTGACAATCCTTCTGATCTTGTTATGAATTTGAAACCTGTTCAGTGCCAAGCAGAGTCCTACAAATCCATGCAGAAATATCAGCTTAATCATCTTAGCATCCTATTTGATACTTGTTCAGTGCCAAGTCACTGAGTGGTTATTTAAAACTCCCTGTAATCTTGCTGCATAACTGACACCTGTTCAGTTGCATACTTTAACAGATTTCACAGACTGTATGATTTAAGTATCACTTCTGGCGCACAAGCTCAGTCTCTAAGCACCCACGTGACAGTAAAGACAAGGAATCAGAGTCTAATAACGATGTTTATGATGACTAGAAACTGATGGAGGATTTCAGACCTTTATTTGGTCACTCAAATGAAAATGAATTCCTGGGCTTTGTACAGATGAAAGTCACATTATTAGGATATGATGAATCACAAAAGTCTGGACTTGATTTTTACTGTTTACTTGAAAGATATGTACTTAACAAAATAAGGGATATTGCGAATCGGATCATTCTAGGCTATTTATATACTGTTAATGTACAAACTTAAATATGTTGCCTATAATAGAGGGCCCTGGGTGGCCGAGTGGTCTAAGGTGTTCACCTTTACTTATCACTGCCATCTCACCTCTAGCTGCATGGATTCAAATCTGGCTGGGCCAATGTGGGTATGTGACAAGGCACGCAAGTAGCTTCCTGTGTGTCAGTGGTTCTTCCCAGGGTATGCCCCTGGTTCTTCCTTCACCAGGTAAGCTGGCCTGCATACGTAGCTTATCATGTGCTGAAAAATGGCATTAAACCCACAATGACAACAACCTAGGACTCAATGGATTTATAACATAAACAGATTTGAAATTTCAGGCATTATGGATTTCTATGGATTTATTACCTCCCTGTGTGCTGGTAACTTATAGTGGTGGGGAAGTTTATGTGTTCCAAAGATCCTGAAAGCTATACTGGCAGGGGTCATGACCCCTGGCAGGTTCAACCAAGCTATCAGGTTTTTGGGGAGGGGCCTGACAAAACCCAGCATCTAAACCTCCAGATTGGGGTTGGGCATGGTGCCAAAAACTCCACTCCATGAAAACAAAATTGTTAAAGAAACTGCAACTACTTCAATTTCAACTCCAAAAAAGAACAAGAGGACAAGAACTCCGATTATTAGGTGTCATGACAGCTTCTGATAAAAACCATCTCCAGAAATTCAGGGGCTTAGCCAGGATTTTCTTAGGACCCAAAACTACGGTTTGTCTTGGTGCAAAGAATATCTGCACCATGTTTGAAACATCAAAATTGGCACAAATCATCAATGAGACGAACAGGTACAAACTGGATATTCTTGGTGTCAGTGAGACCCTGATGGACAGGCTGAGGACACAAGATGACAAGTGATGGCTCAAACATTCTTTACTCAGGAAGGTTGATGTCCATTTTAGTGGTGTAGCCCTTATCAGCAGCAAAACTAGCACAAAAGCACTCCTACTATGGGAACCAATGAGAAACAGACTTAACAGAGCAAGATTCTACTCCCAGTACTGCAAACTCACCATCATCCAGTGTTATGCCCCACCAAATGAGGATGAGGAAGGAAATAAGGAACACTGGTATGAACAGCTTCAACTAGCAGTTTCCAAAGTCCCACAACATGACATGCTCTTCATAATGGGAGATATGAATGCCATGGTAGGAACAGACAACACAAACAATGAGGAGGTGATGGGGCAAGATGGCTGTGGAGTCACCAATTATAATGGTGAAAGACTTGTGGACTTCTGCCTCAATAGCAACTGCATAATAGGCGGAACTGTCATCCCCTAAAAAGACATCCACAAACTAACTTGGAAATCCCTCAACAGGCACACTGTCAACCAGATTGACCATATTGTCATCAACAAAAAGGGGTGCAGATCTCTCCAAGATGTCAAAGTCCATTGTGGGACAAATGTCAACAGTGATCATTACCTTGTGATAAAGCTGAAACTACGGGCAACACATACCACACATCAACAGTGAAAAGTGTATGACGTCAGCAAGCTTTGCTCACCAGAGAAAAAGAGATTTTACCACTGAACTTAGAAATTGTTTTAATGCATTTTGCAGTGAAGATGGAGAAGACCATACTGAAAGTATATGGACTAACATCAAATATACATACTCTGAAGCAGCAAAGAAAACCATTGGTTATAGAAAGAAAAATGAGAAGAGATGCTGAACATCAGAGACTTGGAAGAGAACAGATGAAACAGGAAATGCCAAAGACAAACTTCTGAGTGCTAAATCACTAAGGTTGACTGAATGAGCACAGAAAGATTATAATCTGAAGGATAAAGAAGAGAAAAGGAGCACCGGGAACAATAAAAGAACCTTTGTTGAGGAATTTTCAAATGAGGCAGAACAAACAGCAGACTGAAAATGGTATGCAAGATTACAAACCAGCTCTGTGGACAAGGATCCAACCATTCCATGCCAGCTGAAGGTAAACAGGTAAGAGTGATAACAACAGAAAGGGTCCAGTACTTTGAAGAAGTACTAAACCAGCCAGGGCCTGTTTTGCCAGCTGACCCGCCACCACCAGATGCCACTAATGTCATTAATATCTGCCCACCTACTCAAGCAGAGGTCAAAGCAGCCATCAAAGCCATGAAGAGCAACAAGGCACCTGGAATTGATTCCCTACAAGCAGAGTTGCTGAAAGCTGATTTAACCACAGCTGCAATTGTGTTGACTGACCTCTTTAGAAAATGATCTCACTGCACAGGACAGGTGTAAAGGCCTCATTGTAAAGATACCAAAAAAAGGTGACCTCAGCTATTGTGACAACTGGCAAGGGATAACACTCCTTTCCATCCCCATCAATGTCTTCTGCAGAATTCTTCTCATAGCTGCCAACCCCCTAATACTGATTGCTTATGACAAAAATACTGATTTTCAAGACCAAAAACTGATTTTCAAAATTTTAATGCAGATGTAACTACTTACAACATATACACCATCAGCAAGGTAGGACAGTGCCTTACATAATTATTTAATGTCAAAGATGCATGTGTTGCACACATGCACCTTCTGGATGGGCACCCTGTTCCATTCTGGTGCCCGTTCAGAAGGTGCAAGAGTGCACCACACTCAGACACAGGCTGTTTATAGGAACCTTTTCCACACCTAGTTTATTTTTTTCAATTATTATCGATTCCAATGTACAACTGTCATTGATAATCTCAATTCTGTGTGATTTTCTTACTGAACTGTTTTCATTCTAGCATACGAGTAATACCTTGCGATTTTACCGTCTGGAAAACGCGTGCAAAATAAATCGTCAGCAACACTAGTAACTGAAAGAGGAAGGTTCATTTCTAAAAGAAATTTAATAAACCGAATTTCAATCGAATTACATCAAGGTTCTCTCTGGTATTTATATACATCCAAGTTCAGGCTGAGTTGTCTATGATGAAGCAGCAAGCTGATGTTTATTAGCTTTATTGTGCTCTTGTATTTCATGTGCGCCTCCATGCCCAATAGCGAAATCACATTACACAATTTCCAAAACATAAAGTCTTCTCCTTTACTAGATGATTTCACAAATCTAAACAAGATGGCACAATTGTCCTTTCAGTTCTGTTTTCTTGTCTTTTCTGGTGAAAATTCTTAATATTCTGCTTTCCTATTCAACATGATTAGAAGTTAAATATTACGAAGATGAGACAGTGGTAGCGGTAACTGTTTGCGAAATCCAATATGGAGGATAAGGACAGACATGGTTGCCTCAATTTCGAATGAACCAATCATATTGTAGAACTGTATTCCTATATACATGCGATACATTTCTATCAGAATGGAACCGAGTGCCCGTTCTAAACTGAAAATTGCAAGGAAATTTTTTATTATTTTTTATTTATTAAAAAACGTTATTTTTTGCAAAAAAAACGTACACCCCGTATTCAGGTCCAAAATACGGGACAAATACGGAAAAAAACGGGACAGTTGGCAGCTATGTTCTTCTCCACAGGATTGACACTGCCATAGATGACAAACTCAGATGGGAACAAGCAGGGTTCTGCAAAGTAAGAGGATGGATAGATCAAATATTTGCTCTATGCAGCAACATTGAACAGTCCCCTGTTACATCAACTTCATTGACTTCAAGAAAGAATCTGACAGCGTTCACCATCAGAGTCTAAGGAAGATTCTTTGAGCCTGTGGAATACTACCCAAGACAGTCAAGCTCACTGGGAAGATTTACAACCACTTCAAAAGCAGTGTTATCCTGGACAACACTCTTACTGAGTCATTCAAAGTGAAGTCTGGTGTTAGGCAAGGTTGCATCCTGCATCCTCCCGTTCTGTTCCTCATCACTATCACATCTAATCAGGATGACCTAAGAACAGATACCCAAGGTAGCCCTCAGATGGACACTAGCTGGTAAGCGTAAATGTGGACGGCCAAAGATAACCTGGTGAAGGATGGCGGTGACCGAGCTGGAAAAGATAGGACTTTCCTGGGGTGAGGCACAAGCCATTGCTCAAGACTGACCTAGATGGCAGAAGATAGTTGCAGCCTTAGGTCCCAGACAGAATGAAGAGAGCTAACTATGGATTTTATTACGCAAAGATGGACAAAATGAAAGTTGTCAATTTATTTGTGACATATGCCACTCAATAATATAGTAGGGTGTGTGTGTGTGATTTGGATTTTTAATGTAGCTTTAACAATTTTTCAGTCATATCGCTATGATGTCTGCAGTGTGGCAGTTTATAGTGATGTCTAGCACTGGAGAATCATGCCGCAGACGTGTAGCATGATGTCCCACCCAGTCACATTATTCTGACACCAGGCCAACCAGTCCTAACACTAACCTCTTAATGCTGAGTGCCAAGCGAGGCAGCTGTTAGTACCATTTCTGTAAGTCTTTGCTATGACTCGGCCGGGGATCGAACCCACGACCTCCTGAATCTAAGGCGGACGCTCTAACCACTAGGCCACCGGAGCAGTATAATAATAATAATAATAATAATAATATAATAATATAATAGTATTTTACAGTGGTTTTGTCTTTATTCTGTCTGTCTGTCTGTCTGTCTATCTATCCAGTTGTGTTTATTTTTCCAAAGTACAACTGTGACGCACTGAAAAGTCACCTTCTGATGGATCTGACTTACAAAATACCACCCCCACTTATAGGAGGGTCAAAGAGACGTTCACTTTTTGCAACTGTGAAATGGGAGAACTTATAACTGAATATATATGGTATTTTAAACTTTTACAAAGAGCCCTGTCAGTCCTAAGGACAACCAACTTGAATATTTTGGTGCAATGGCCATCCTCAGGACAAGAGCAGCTTGCTTTCTGAAACCATACTGGGTGCAATTAAGTTTCAATTTAGCGAAATACAGTCAACTACAATCAGTATTCGAAAATTTGGAGTTAAACAGCATAAAACTTCTGCAGATGTCCCTTAAGTTTAGGTGCATTGAAAACCTATAAATCACTTGTATTACAATGAATTTCAACTTGTGCCAAATTGATTGCATATGTGCATCCGTGGTTGGCTAGAGTGGGAGGGTGAGCCCACTGAACAGGAAAATTAACATGGGAAGGATATTCAAACCTTCACTATCAGAAATCCACCATTGCTACCGCTGGACCATGATGAGAACTTAATAATCTCCTTAATAAAGCTATAAACCACCAAAGCTGGACATTCTTATCATGCCTATACAAAGCCCCAAAATCTATTTTAGACCAGGCAAAAATGAACAGATCTTATATGTTGAGACTAATAATGTGAATTCTCAGTCCATAAAATAAAATTTAAGGCAACTGAATCACTATCATCAGATCAAAACGGCGTTTATAGTGGTTGTAGGATTCTTGGTTGTACCTGAATGAGTAAACACCCAGCTGATCACAGTAATATAATCATTCCAAAGGTTATTTACTACAAGGAAGTCATTTAAGCTTCTAAAAGTTTAGATGAACCCTGGGGTGGAGGGGGCCAAATCTTCATTTTATGTCTTCTGAAACATATGAAGTGTCCTTGTACTAGGGGTGAAACGATTCATTGATGTATCGATGCATCGATACTTTTTCTGAAACGATACACATATCGATACAAGAGACGGAGAATAGATACAAAACGATACTTACCTTATGTATATTAGTTTAGTCTTCAGCAGTCATGAATAATTATTATTAGTTACCTTGTTAATCTGTAAAATTATAATCCATCTGAAATAGCATTTGCAGTCACAGGCACTCATGTTTATTAGTAAAGATGAAAAAGACTTTGAGAATACCCACTCGCCATCTGCAAGTTAATACGGTGACATGGTTCGTAATCTGGCACCCCCCCCCCATTCCATGCTAATTATCTTAACCCAGAAGTATGTTCAGCATATACTATACATTCCAAATGTGTTCCACATGTATGATGAAGTAATTTGCTCCTCATTTAATAACCTCTTTCACACGAAGTTTCTACTTTGAATTGTATCTTGACTCCTTTGGGCAATTTGAAAGCTACGCTACCAGTGTGTTGCACTGTGAAATATCTTACACTGAATCTCATTTGTGGTCATTGCTTTTCCGGTCCAGGTTAAATAATAACCACCAATTAGAAATCAATATAGCTTATTCTCTGCATGACAAACAGGAAGTATTGGCAGAGCAAGAGAGAGACTTCACGGGAAAGTCATTAGTATGTCAAGTACTTAAGCGGAGATGCTGTCAGGGTGTGCCACTGAGCAAATAGTGCAAAATCTGTATGAATTTGTGCACTTGGAGAACAGTGAAATGCGAGAACTCCCGCAAATTTGTTGAAAGTCACACATATGAAAATGTGCTCGGCGAAGAATATACTTTTATTTAACCATTCTTGTGATGACATCTGTTTTTTTGGATAGCAACTGTTCCACATCTGGGCTCTTCAAGCATGAAATGAATGGTTGTGAAACCAAATTTGACTAGCACAAAGTGCCCAGGAATAAGCATTATAGTGTAATTTGAATAATTCATGAAGAAAGTTTTACAAATGCATGTTTAAAATATGGGCTATCTAGAAAACCCAAAATGTGTGATTCCCGGTGTGGTTCATTATGATTTTGTTCTGCAAATACTTGCTGATGATAGTGATGATGACAATAGTTTTTAAAGTTATGAAGTGTATCAGATTAATGGAACTGGGAAAGTGTTAATGGAGATACCAGTGAGTGATTTTGAGCCCCAAATGGTGTTAAATACGAGTCAGATATATATGTTGGAAGGTATGAAAAACAGACGGCATGACCCTTTCAGTGGTATTTTGAAATTAAACGTACAGAGGGCTGAATACTGAGCCAAATTAAAATAGAGACAATTTAAAAGTATAATGCAATTTTCATTTTTTTAATTAATCAATTCTTCCCCTGTGAATAATATTCTACAAAACAATATACATGTATCCATATCAGGGTTAAGATAAACTGAATAAATAAGGATAAAAAAATGAAATTAATAAGTAGCAATATTTATTTTAATACCTCTGTCTTCACAAGCATTGATGAACTAATTACAACATTATGGATCAGATAAGAAATTTGGCATATTACTCAGTAAACTACAGACTTAACAAAAGAAGTTTGTTAGTGAAAAATCCCATTTTGGAGCAGATGTATCCAAAAAATATCTGTGAGCTCTGGAAAATTGTATGTCACAGTCACAAAGATCAGTTTCCCAATGTATTCAAGTTGACAAAGCTAGCAATGTAAATGCCCTATCAGAAGGAAGCAAAGAACAATATTGATACAAAGAAAAGGAACAGAGTGCGCTCAGAAATAATTAACAGATTAATGCTTATGAAACTAGATGTGATATCTTTCAAAGATGTTGATTTCAGTAAGAAAGAGAGACAGATACTGAAGTTTAAATAAATACTGACCTATGACTATTTTTCCTCTCCCTTCTTTTTCTTTGATAAAAGGGGGAGGTCTCCCTTAAGATAAAATCCTGTCATCATCCCTCCTTAAATTGTATATGGGGAACAAATTTGTAATTTTTCTTTTTTATGCAGAGATATTTAACCAGTGAATGAAGGCACTGATGGAATAAATGAAAATATGCACAGAATGAGCAATGGGGCAGATTTCAAACTGCTCAAGTTTATCACCTTGTGTAAGTTTCAAAGAAAATTGCAGAACAGGACTGGGCATAGTCAATAGTTTTTCCTTCTTCAATAACAAAAACAAGTACCTGTAGCTGCAACAGTCTTTTGCATCTGCAGCAAGTAAAATGTGATAGATTTTGTTGGTATTCAACCTTATTCCAATGCCCCGATTTGTTCTAGATGAGATTTTCTTTGCTCGAGGAAATTGCATTATTTCTACTGTTTTGAAGATAACTTTGTAATGTTTTCCAAATGTAACTGAGACACGGAATTGTTAATGTTTTTAAATAATTCATGTTGTACAAAACAAAGGGAGTTAAATGGAGCCACCATTAAATGGCCTAAAACGTTGGCTAAAACTCACTGCAACCAACAGGTAGTCTGTTTGAAAGTATTGTTATCTTCTCATCAATAAGAATTGCATATAAATATATGATATATAGAATCTATGTTGGGGTTTGGGCTGAGACAAGGAAATCCCAGTCAAGGGGTTACATTATTTGTCTCCCCACGAGGCTTGTCGAGTGGGGAGACATATAATGTAACCCTGCGACTGGGATTTCCTTGTCTAGGTCCAAATCCCAACGCAGAATCTTTTTCTCACCCAATATTATCATTTAAAGTAAGAAAGAATACCATTACTTGTGCAGTATAGTTCAAGCGCAAATGTTTACATGCGGTGCATTAATACAGATATGTTAATGAGGACTGTGGTGTGACGTGTCATCCTAAGTACACAGTTTTTATGCTTGAGCCAAAAACAATAACAACATAAAACGTTGCATAGTTTTCAGGTATTATCACATTTAATATATGGATGTTATATGAAACTGACAATAAATAGTTAAAATGTATCACAAGAAAATGTTTCATTTCATTAGTTCCAATTTAGAAAATTATATTGTACACAATGAAACTATACTCAGCCCACAGCTCTGTTGTAGTGTATATACATGTAGCATGAGTGTCCATGCTTGCGTTATTCACAGGTAATTAGAGATCCATGTCACTATCATATATAACTCTCCTTTTCTTTAGAGGAGGTGAAATTGTTTGTGACATACTTGTGTTGTAATTAATATTGATTGTAAAAGTACCCCCGTGTATTAAAGACCATCCAAATACGGACCCCAGCAGATAACCCTGTGCTAAACTTTCAAGTTCACGGATTCTTTGAAAATTTATTTTTCTGTCTTGGAAATATGGCAAGTGTTACAGTGAAATTTACTTATGGATTAATGTGTTGACAGATAAATGATTCCTTCTGGCTGGTAAGTGCATTATTTGTCATTAAATATAGTAGGTATATTTTTGATTCAACTTGGGCGCAATGGAGATGCTTAACAAAAATAAAATAAAGCATGTTTGACATGACACATTTCTGGCAGTTACTAAGTTTTCTGTAGTTAAGAGCGTTGGAAGACTATGAAGTGTATAGGTCTATAGGCTATGTGCATATATCAGTGTTTTCTATCATAGTTCATTTCACACAGCATTGAGAATTTGATCCTATCTATAGCACAGTCAATTTTCAGGTCAGCATCATTAAATGTAGCTAACAGTATATAATTTGTTTCACACGCAGTATTTAAAACTAGTTAAGTAGCTTTAGCTGCATTTAATGACACTGACCTGAAAATGTACCGAGTCAGGCCTGCAGATAGGATAAAACTGACTATGCTGTGTGGAACGAACTAGCATAATACCAAAAAGCTCAACATCGTGTGCATGTGTGTGTCTGTCTCTCTCGAAATGTTTTGTATGGTGTGTTCTCAAAAATGGAGAGACCTTAAGTTACTATGTTAATATATTTGTTTGTTGTTGTTTGATTTTCAAACAACTACATCAGGCATAGCAGAAGACAAATGTTTCTTTTTTTAAAAGTAGTTCCAAGCGCGTGGACACCTTGACTGATATGACCGGTCTGAGACAACCAGACTGAGATAAGAAAAGTAAGGGTAGCAAAACAGCTAGATTCCTCTGTCGCATGGGTGAGAAAACTATATGGCTGTCATCTGCATGCTGGAGATAGGACCAGAATGTCTGCACGAAAGGGCACCACCTACCTTCCAAAGATGGAAAGAGCATCAAGTTCATATGTGTATCAATATGTATTGTATCGCAGGCTGTGTATCGTGAATTGTATCGATACATGACACAGGTGTATCGTTTCACCCCTACCTAGCAGTACATAATTATTCATGAAGGACAACTAAACACTGGTAACAATGGAAGATAGGTAACGGAAATGGTGTTGCGACCCTCATCCTCTGTAAAATGTTTGCCTGTGTACCTAACAATAAAGTTTTGTATACAAGTGTGCAAACAAGGAGCCCAATCAAGAATTAAAGCAGGCCTGGGTGCTGTGCTATCTAATTTGTTTAGCACTGTCAAGAATCAAATTATATGTGTGAAATTTTATCCATAATTCAGTCTTAGCAAAAAAAAAAATAGAAAATAACCACAATCATTCAACAAATATATCCACATCAACAGCTTTTAAAGAATGAAACAACATTTGTATTCCTGATTTTCCATGCAAATGTTTAGGAATTCCAACCTCAATTTTGCTACCCGGACTATGACTCAGAAAGTTGGTCTCTAAGTTTTCAAGTTAATGAGACAGTTGACCCTCTGGCTTAAAAAAAACAAAACAATCTGAAGCACTGACAAATAGCTTTTTATAAAAGTGAGATACATATATACTGAATAATTCTTCATGAAATCTTAAATGCTTCCTAGACTTTGAAATTAAAAGGAAATTTTACATATGAGCATTTCACCGGAGGCATTCCTCTATTAACATGATTACTGGATCAGAGACAATGCTTACCCTGTGTGACTTCAGCACTGGTTATCTGTGATACTGGCACATTCACCAGAAGCTACAATATGCAGATAAAGAATGAATTATTATCAAAATTTTTTAAAATATTAGAGCAAACTGCTACAGTCTGTCTAAATATGGCTGTACAAATGGTATTCTATATTTGTTTGATGTGAGAACTGATTCATCGAGGACAAAGTAGACATCATATTAAGTCTTTTTGTGAAAATTATCTGTTGACACTACTATCCATTCAGAAAAAGTAGCAACAACAAAATTTTCAAGATGGCTGTAATTGTAACCATACCAGATGTCACGGATATGACTTTCTGCTGTGGAGGAGTTGTGACAAGAATTACAAGATGGCTGCTATGGCAGGCATACTGGATGTCAGATTGGCACAATTTTTTCTTAGGACCAACTAGATCTTATCAGAAATGTTTTGGTTAAAATCTCATGTTGATATGACCATCCATCCAGAAGGAGTGACATAGCATGATTTTCAAGAGGGTCACCATAGTGGCCATATTGGACGTCAGATCAGCATCATTTCCTTTAGTTCATCAGGAGTAGCAATAACATTTTTAAGGTGGCTGCAACAGTGGTCATATTGGTTGTCAGTTTGACACCAGTGTTATTTCTGACCAAATATATATCATAAGAAGTTTTTATAAAAATCCCCATGTTTATATCCCATCTATTAGGAGATTCAGCAGTAAAATATTCAAGATGGACATAATGGCAGCCATATTGGATGTCTAAGTGGTACCACTATCATTTAGGGCTAACTGTACCTCAGTATTAATGTCAGCAAAGTTTCATGGCAATCCTCCAAGTAGTGTGAGAATATCAACAGCAATCTTGATGGATGGACAATGGAAATGCAGACAGATGGACAACAGATGAAAAGAACAGGTCAATAAATAAGCTCTTCGGGTCTATGGCCTGTAGAGCTAATAAAACTGAACATAACTTAAATTGCTAAAACAACAAATGTTAAAATAAAACTTTACACAAAATATCAGACAAGATATTTATAGTAATATTCATTAAGTCCATCAGTTTTACTTGCTGGTATTACTTCCTTAAGGCAGCACTAAGGATTGCACTTTTGAAATGGTGGCAACAAATATTAGTTCCTGTTACAAACTATTAGAACTATCCATCCAGGTAGGCACTGGCATTTACAAAAAAAACTGTCCATCCAGGCAGGCACTGGCATTTACATCAAAACTGTTCACCCAGGTAGACATTGGCATTAACATCAAAACTGTCCATCCAGGCAGGCATTGGCATTGACATCGGAACTATCTATCCAGGTAGATATTGGCATTTACATCAAAACTGCTCATCCAGGTAGGGTATTGGCATTTACATAAGAACTATCCATCCAGTATTTACATCAGAACTATCCATCCAGGTAGACATTGGCACTTACATCAAAACTATTGATCCAGGTAAACATTGGCATTTGCATCAGAACTGTCTATCCAGGTCGACATTGGCATTTAGATCAGAATTGCTCATCAAGGTAGGTATTGGCATTTATATAAGAACTATCCATCCAGTATTTACATCAGAACTATCCATCCAGGTAAACATTGGCACTTACATAAAAACTGTTCATCCGGGTAAACATTGGCATTTGCATCAGAACTGTCTATCCTGCTAGACATTGGCATTTGCATCAGAACTGTCTATCCAGGTAGATATTGGCATTTATATCAGAACTGTCTGACCAGGTAGACATTGGCGCTTAGATAAAAACTGTTCATCCAAGATATTGGCATTTACATCAGAATTGTCCAACCAAGCAGACACTGGCAATTACATCAGAACAATCCATCCAGTCAGACATTGGTATTTACATCAGACTTGTCCATCTAGGTAGACATTGACATTTACATAAGAACTATCCATCCATGTAGATATTGGCATTTACATCAGAATTGTCTATCTAGGTAGACACTGGCATTTACATTAGAACTGTCCATCCAGGTGGACACTGGCACTGACATCTAGGTATATATTGGTATTTACATGCTACAAATACTTTGTTCATAATCTTGATGTTATGTTAGTTACAATTTTTTGACTCACAAATGATCTGAACCCATACTACACTTTTATCCTTGTCACTCAAGTAAATAATGACAATAAAAATGTAACAAATGAATGATGGAAAGTAGAGAAACTACACTTAAATTGTAATTGTTTGCACATACAATCTACATAACATAAACAAGAGTCCGTCAAAGGGACTGATGCTCTACTAGCTAAGAATTTTCATGAATTCCAGATCATTTCCTCTTTGTAACCACTGCTGTGAGTGATGAAAATATCTGTAACATTCCTGAGTGCTAATCAGATTTTCAAGATGGCCACCTTGATGACTATGTTGGATAAAAGATCTGCATGATTTTAATGTATGAACTAGACAATCATATGTCTTCTGCTGAAAACCACATGTTGATAATACCATCCTATCAGAAGCACATGTAAGGACAACAAGATTTTCAATCTGGCCATCATAGTGGCAATATTGGATTTAAGATTGGGACCATATTCATCTTAGGCCAACTAGAAACCATAAGAAATCTTTCAGTGAAAACACCATATCAATAAAACCATCCATTCAGAAGTGATACTGTCAAGATGGCTGCTATGGTGGCCACACTGGAAGTCAGATTTGCATGATTTTCATTTACACTAATAAGACATCGTGCAAGTATTCTTGTGAAAACTCCACATCAATATGACTTTCCATTTAGGAGTAGCTATAATAAAACTTCCAAGATGGTTGCCATTGTGTTCATACTGTAGGTCAGGTCAGTAAAATTTTCATTTTGGATGATCTTGACACCATAAAGAAGTTTCTGAAAGTTTATGTGATTTTACATCTTGGAATAACAGTGATAATAAAACTTAAGATTGCCATCATGGCAGCTGTATTGGATGTAAGATATGCATCATTTCCATTCAGAGCCAGCTAGATGTCGCAAGTATTTGTGGTGAAACCACCACACTCTTAAGACCTTCAATTCAGGATGAGTAGTAATAACATGATAAGCAAGACAGTTATTATGGTGGTCATACTGGATGCAAGATCAGCACCATTGTCATCCAGGATCAACTAGATTATCAAAAGAATTCTTTTTGTAGTCACACAGTGTTGATAGGACTTTCTGTTCAGGCATAGGAATAACAAGATGTTGAATATGACTGTTTCCTTGGTGGCAGAAATGCACGTTCAATCAGCACCAATTTTGTTTAGGACCAACTGGACATCATAAGAAGCCTCATGTTGATACGACCATTCATTTGGAGACTAGTGATAGCTAGATTTTTCAGATGATCATTGTGGTAACCATGTTGAACGTCCAAGTGTCACCATTTTCATATATAGCCAACTAAACCTTGGGATGAATGTGTGAGTGTAAAGTTTT
>JAECUM010073051.1:0-12667 GCA_016617855.1 Megalonaias nervosa | reverse complement strand
CACAAGGAATCGGCTGGTAAACAAAATCCCAGAAAGCAGATCACTAAGACACACACCACACGTCGACCCCAATTCAATGGACACAGTTCTCGTAATTGGTGTTGGTAATCCTCTACCGTTTCAATAGTATGATTGATTGCCTTCCACGGAATCTGTTGTATCACGAATGATAAAGGTCTTGGCATGGTAGTCCGTTTTTATACCCTCTTTGGTGTCAGGTAATAAGTGTACTTTTAGAATAGCTTCGATTTTATTTTAGTACCGTACCAAAAAAGTTTAGTCACTAACTCACACATCACACGTCGCACAGAAGTTTCCTCTTGAACTAGAAAGAATTGTTCTTGTAAAGATTTGTTGTAATCCTCTAACTCGTCCGTTGGAATTCGGTGTCCTAGTATCACTTGTAAGTTGAATGAGTGGTATCCAAAAATGTATGAATTTCACGCGATTCATCAATGTCTGACCACTGGAACACTTTCATCAGAATCAGTCTTCTTATAGCATTTAGGTACCAGTGGTTCCAACATCGGTGACGTAACGGATGCAATGGTTCTTTGCGTTTCACTTGTATTTTGACGAACTCACGGTAAATGCGTTCTCTCAATTCCACAGGCAAACCACGAATGTTCTCTTGTAAAGTATCCATAACCATGTCAGTCAAACACTTCTCCTAGAGCGAGAGTAATGAACGTAGTGAGTCATTTCTGACCACTGCCATTCAGGGTAATGGTCAAGAATGTCAATAAAATCTTCAAATGTAAATGGTCTAAAGCGGAATAGTAGGAAGAACACACCCTTGATCCAGAGAAATCGGACTTGTTTGTTGACTTTGGTCAATTTCCTCTTGTAAATTTCTCGACATAAAAGTTCTACAGTCAGTAATTGAGATTTGGCTTTGGCAAGTCCCTGCCAAATGTCCTTGTAGATCTTCTCTTGCAATTCGTTTGGTAATCTTTGAAGATTATTTTTTTACATCGGGTTTAAATATTTGTCTAGGGGTTGTCCAACGTTTGACTCCTAATCAATTAGCTGGCTTCTTACACGACATGGTAGACCCACTTCAATGACGAGGTCCCACTAAAGGCAGTTAGTGACAATCTGGAGACCATCGAGCATGTTCCAGGTAAGAGCAATCTTTCTTCTCCCACTCGTGAAATGACACACCGCAAGTAGATAAATCCGGCTCTAGCTAATTCTTCGGCGGTAGGTCCTTCCAGATAGTTTGGCCATTTTCCTCGAAAGGTTTGGATCCGACTTTCAAAGTCACAGTATTCAGGCAAACGCACGGGGAACGAACATTCGTCTTTCACAGGTTCATTCCGATGAGGGTACGGTGAAATATGTAGGAGTTTGTTCAGTTTGGGATGACATCCGTAGGGTGGTAGCCGTCCATGATGACATCCACCATGAAAACCAGTAAAGTGAAAAGGTGTGCGATAACGAGTGGCATCACTTTCGCATCCGTCAGGTTTGACACGCACAGCATCACTTTCCATGATAGGTATGGTAGTAGTAGTAGTTATAGCAAAGTTCCCATGATGATGTGGTACTGAATCGCTAAGGTCATAGCGTACGGCATCCCTACCATCGCAAGGCACAGCATCGTACTATAGTTTACTCTTGCTTGATACTTGCTGTGTGAAAAGATTCATTTTTTCTCGCTTGGCGTTTGTAGTGACAATGACCTATCAGTCTGGAATGTTGTCCCTTTTTTATGTTCGCCAATATCAGTGTGACCGTACGGTAAAGTAAAGTGATTGGGAAGCCGTACTCGCTTCTGGTACACGGTTTGATAGACTTTTTCCAAGGGCCGACTAACGCTTTGGTGTGTGGGTAAACGTACAATCTCGTGCGGTTCGTGGGTGGTCACTTTAAAATTTCCATCCTGTCCAGTCTGCAAGGCTTCTTTCAAGACGCCAAAGTTCACCACTCGACTGGTGAGATAATTGAGAGTCAATCCTTTCACTTTGCACTCCGTGTACACTTCTCTTTGTGGGTCACGGTATTCGTAGCCCTTATTTTTGGCACCGCCACTTGCAAAACTTAGAGTCTTGTCGCCGGGATGCTCGTCCGTCCAGGCTCCTAAACGGTCTCCTTCGATGACAGGGTGAGGTTGACCCAGGCGATCGATATAGATGCAACTGTCCGTGTCAAAATACAGCACACGATCTCCTAATAGTTCTAAAGCTTCTTAAGCGAGCACGGGCTGTCACGTAAGTCGCAATGATGACATTTCCAAATTCGTCGGCTTCTACAAAGTCCAGTTCTTCTTCGTAATTGACTAAGAATAAGTCCTCACGAAGGACGTCCACGTGTTTCATGTATTTAGTTTTGTCGTGAATCATCTGAAAGTAGCGGGAAGGTTCTGTCAAATACTCCGTCTTGGGTAAACACGGTCGTTGTGCCATTTTGCCCCACAAACAATTCAACATCACTTTGGCAAACGATCGTCTTCCTTCGTTTTTCTCGACGTGGTCTAAAGGGATGCCTTCCTGCTCCCAGCATTTCACTTTGAATTTCTTTTGGTCTTCGGGAGTGTGACAGCAGGAAGGATAGCCGCTAGCTTCTTGTTTCAGTTTCAAAAAGGCATTCACGTAGTCTGCAAAAATGCCTTTCTGAGTCTCGTCGCCCTTGTGGTATTTTTCTGTCTTGGGAAAGTGGTAAATTTCGTACACTTCTAAGAGTTGGTATCCCAAGTCCAGAGCTTTAAACAATTCCACGCTAACCCACGTTCCCGTCAAGGCGCGTTCTTCCTGAGTGTGCTGACAAGGTTGGTCTTGGTTGCACGTTTCGGCACAAGTACGGCACAAGGGAAACATCAATTTTCCTTGGCAATGATGTGGTAAAACGGGATGGTACAAGTACGTGGGAGGCAAGACTTTACATTTGATCAATCCTTCGTATTGTCGAATATTGTCCACGTCAATGTGTTCCGTCAGCAATTGTGGGTGCCCTGCGGGAAAGTGACAATATTTGCACACGCACGGATACAGAGAACACACGTCCAAGTATTTGATTTCCTCTCCTTTCTCCTCGTCGGCTTGGTATGGCAAACAGGTGGCATTCGTCCTTCCTCCGTACAAACTGTTCCGCGGGTTCAGTGGGTCCACCAGCTTGTAACTTTCCACGATGCGCTTAAACTCGGGATCGGTTTTCAATCGCTGATCGTACTCCTGTTCCCACATTTCTACCACTTGGTATCCTTGCTATTCTAACTTCAAGCGTCGCTGACAAGTGGCCTGGTACAAGTCTTCCATGGTCCTGTGTAAAAACTGATTTTTAGTGTTACGTTGAGGGTAGCAGATAGGACATCCGTGAAATAAGCACCCGTTAAATTCGTACACGATCTTGGGGTTTTCCAAGTCCCAGCCATTTACTGAACACCTTCCGATGGCTTTTTCGCCTTCTCCGTTGCGAGCGTGTTGGATCCATTTGTCTTTCTTGTCACACAAGTAATGTAACCAGCGTAGGGCTTTGACCGAGTATTGACGTTTGACAAAATTGGTTGTTTGAGGATTGATGACAGCTAGGGTGTTTTCGGGCATAAATAGTTCGCGATACACTAAGGAACACGCTTTGGCAATGGTGCAGGCTTCTTTCAAAGGATCGATCCCTCCGTGTTCCATGAACAGTTCTCGAAATTTTCCACAGCATCGCCGTAAAATGTCTTCGTCGGAACGACAATATTTTAACATTTCTTCCTGAAAGTCGAAAGGGTCCGAGGCATGAGTCTGGTACCAAGCGAAGAAAGCTTTTCGTTGTTTGGTACGCATGTTGTCGGGGTCGTAGTAGTGAGCCTCAGGCAAATGGGGTAGAACGGTGTGTTGATTGGATTTGGTGTTGAAAAGTGCGGAAAATAGCCTTTGGCCATTTCTGTCATTCCAAACGTTTTAGGCATGCGACTCAAAGGCATGGCCAAGTAACTCATCGAATCTTTAAACTGCACTTGACCCACTTGCATGGAAATGATTTTGGCTCCGTTCAAAGTCACTTTCGGACGTTCGGTACTTTGTTCCGTATAGTATTTCAACAGAAACTGTCCATCGTATCCCGAGAAATTGTGAGCCATCATCGTAGCATAGCGATGACAATCTCCGTAAGGTTCGATGTCTTCTTGGCTCCACGTTTCGTCGATAGGGTTTAAGATCCATTGGGCGAAATCGGCTAGCGTGTTCGGTCCCCGAAAGATTTTTTCACGTCCTCCAGGAATCTTGCTATACTGAGGGCAATGAGTCAAGATAGGTTCTTGGATGCACTTCTCGCACGCTTGATGAGCCACGCAGAAATTAGGAATGTGAATGTCAATCTCTTGCATGCATTCGAAATCGAAAAAGATGAAATTCCCTTTCTTTTGGTCATTATCTTCTTCTTCATATTTGGATTGGTATTTTTGAATGTAGCATTGGAGCAGCAGAGAGGGTGAACCCTACAACTTTGTAGAGACCTTATTTTTGAAAATTAAGGGTTCCTACGAAGGCTGAAAAAAGAAGTTTTTGCCTTAATAATGAAAACTTCTTTAATTGACCAGATTTTTTCTGATTTTTTTCACAATCTGGTCACTACGCGTATGTCATTCAGCCTCTCTGCTGCTATAAATTAAACAGCCAGTATAGATATTATCAATAATGAGTATTGGAGAACCACACTCAGCTAAATTAACTCGAGAGCGACTAGAGGCAATTAAAAAATATCTACCTGTTCGTGATTCTGTTAAGCAACAACTACAATCGCGTCAGGAATCTCAAGTTGAATTTGAGGAGGATACACAAAAATTATTTAAACCTATCACTGAGACTACTAAAGGTATTCTACCTGTGTTAGAGAAAACCGCTGAAGCAACTGGAAAAATAGCAAGAAGAACAAAAAAGACAAAAGAAATTTTACGTGAACTTCCAGCCGAAATAGCTGCTGCGATGCCAGTCCCGGAAATACCTGAAGGTGCTGAAGCAGAAGATGATGAAGCAGAAGGTGCTGAAGCACTAGCCCCTGAACCATAATCAGCAGGTCCTATAAGTACTGCTGAATTGATAAATAAATTTGATGAAGAAACTATTAAAGTAATTAATAATTTGACCCTAGATCAACTAGCTAAGTTTGCTGTGGATGGTTTTGGTCAAAGAAGTAAATTAATGAAACCTGAACACGATAAAGATATTAAAAACAGTGAACAATGGCAAAAATATTTATATCGCATAAATAAGGATGTTGAACAAGCTAGAGATGATGATCCATTATATCAGGGTTATATTAGGAAAATTGATAATTTAATTCAATCAAGAAGAGAGGAGAAAAAATAACAAAAACAACAAAAACAACAACAAAAACAACAAGAACGACAAGAACGACAACAAGAACGACAAGAACGACAACAAAAACAACAAGAACGAAAGAAACAAAAACCTCCAAAACAAAAAACACCAAAACCATTTGAGCAATCACTTCGTGATTATCCAGAATTACCATCATCACCACGACTACAACAAGAACGACAACAACGAGAACAACAACGAGAACAAGAACGACAACAACGAGAACAACAACGAAAACAAGAACAACAACAACGACTACAACAAAAACTGCAACAAATAGAACAAGAAAAAAAACGATTACAACCAGTCCAAACGATAAATAAGGAAGAAGAAGAAGAATATCAAGATCCTGGCGCAACTGGAAGTGGTTTAGGAAGTGGTCTTATTACTTGTCCCAATAATATCCTTGCTGATGTTGATCGACTAGAAATCCTCATCGGAGGAAAACGAGCTGGTAATAATTCATCAGAAATCATTAATGAAGCAGCTGATATTTGTAAACGATTATTTACAGGCGGCATCATGGATATTAATGTGTATCGATCCCTTATTAATGAAATCGCCGACGATTATTACAGTGATTAGATACAATTAGTGATAAAAACAGTTAATAATAAAATGATCGTGCATGGTACTCAACGTGGACCTACCATGGTCAGGGTAATAAACTGTCGATTACCAGTATACAAAACGACCTACGGAGATGGATTAGGTGATGTTATTCAGGGTCTGTTTAGAAGGATAGCCCCAAAAGCAATACCGATTGCAAAGCAGCTAGGAATGAAAGCTATTGATGTTGTTCGTGAAAAGGGTATAGGCGCTGTTGGTAATCTTGCTAGCAAATCATTCTCAGCAATTAAAGATAGACTATCACGATTAATACGCAGACCACAAACGACCCGACCTCAACCTGTGAAATTACCTAGCACTGAAGTGATGCCCGCAAGTGTAAGTAAAATAATAAATCAAGCAGCTAATCAAAAACTAGCGGAGTTAGCTGAGATCCCGATGTCGGAGAAGGAAAAAAATATAACCGCTAGTCTGATAGCAGGAAGTGGTCTTCGAGTTTGACGAAGACGATAATAATAAAGATGTTTAAGCGCATATCTGACCCCGCGTTTGACATGGACGCACCAGTACTCAAAGATGAGTCTGTGCGCGATTATCAGTATTATTCTTACGACGCACGAATTCCAGATCAGCGTGGACGAATCGAACTACAGGTTCAGGATACAAGTAGATATTTCTTACCCGCTGAAGCATTTATCGAAGTTGAAGGTGAAATTATAAAGACAGATAATACCGAGAACGCCGCTGAGGATATAACTGGTTTTGTTAATAATGGTATTATGGCGTTATTTGATAGCGCTACGTATATGATCGACGGAAAAAATATTGAATCAGTTCAGAAAGACGTCGACGTTGCCACAACGATATTAGGTCTTGCAAGATACAGCGACGATTACTCAAGATCAGCTGGTCCATCAATGATGTTCTCAAAAGATACTTCTGACCACCCTGACAGTAGGCAACACAATTTAGTACAAACAGCACGTGCTACTGCATTAGATCCACAACCAGCTGGAAGGATAGACCGGCCTGCTGATAATTTTCCGTTATTGCACAGTATTAATCCAAATTTCAACTTAGGATTTACAGCACGTAAATCGATGTTAAAAGGTGATAGGAGAAGATTTTCATGTGCAATTCCACTGTCACATATCTTTGGATTCTGTAGAAATGTTAGAAAAGTTATTTTTGGAGCCAAACATACGGTTGTACTTGTACGAAAAGGCGATGATAATGATGCAATGTGGCACGTTGAAGGAGTTAATGATGCTGCAACTGCAGCACTTCATGGTAAAGTTATACTGACCAAACTTTCCCTGTGGATGCCAGTGATGACTCCAACAATATCTGAAGAAGATCGGTTACTATCTTTTATGAGTCAGGGTGGTAAATCAACGTTATCATGGTTAACGATGACCACAGATGCTATCCAGAGTAATATTAATGGTCTATTTACGTGGCAAATAGCATCACAACAAGGTGTTTCTGCACCGCGACATATATTTATTGCGCTTCAAAATACTGCACGAGTAAATAATCAAACACAAAATATAATGATATTTGACAAACTCGGTGTTTCTGAAGTTTCATTAAGGATAAATGGACATCAAGAACCATCCGAGGATATTTTGTTAAATTTCGATCAAAATCATGTAGCACGTGCATATCATCGATTAATGACATTCATGGGTCGTGATCAAAACATTGATACTGGTTTACAAATATCGCAGCTAGATTTTACAACGCTGTATCCGATTTATTATTTTTCTTTAGAACATTTAGATTTAACCAGACAATCTGTTGTAGATATTCATTTTCGAGCTCGTGTGATTCGAGGAGTTATTGCAAATTACAGAGCAATTGCTGTTATACTCAGCGACAAATCGATGTTACTCGAAGGTGTTGGTGGACGAATGAGAGTTATTGATGCTCCAGTAGAAAACATGTAATTAGATCGTTCATAATAATTATAATGTCATATCATCACGTTAGTGTGAGTCTGACTCCTGGTCAGATTAAAAGGCTGCAATCAGCATCAAAAAATAATTGTGGAATAAAAATATCGCTAAAGCGAGAACAGATGACCGGTGCAAATAAACTGTCCTTGACCGAGCGTCAGTTTAAAAACTTCAACGACGCTAAAAAATCAAATAAAGGCGTCAAACTTAATCTTTCTGCGGGCACCATCAAAGATATTGCTAAAACGGGTGGTATATTTCCGCTTCTTGCAGCAATACCAGCATTAATAGCAGCTGCAGCCCCAGCTGTTGCAAAGGCAGCTGCGCTAGGTGCTGTTGGAACTGCTGCTGGAATGGCGTTAAAGAAAGCAACGGGTCAAGGAATTATACAAACAGAAAGTTCAAAAAAAAAAGATCACGGGCAAAACAACACGGAAGACGTCTAAGAGCACCAAACGTGCCACAGCCGGGCCGTCTGAGATTATCAGGCCCAGTATACGGTCGCGGTCTAAGATTGCCAGGGACCCCACACTGGTACGGAAAGGGTCTAAGATTACCAGGGACAGTTTACTAATAACACCCATGTCCAATTTTGATTTACTTAATGCTGCTAAGCAATTAAAAATAAAAAAATTCAGAGGTGTTTTTATGCGCGATCAATTACCTACCGTTGCAATGCAACATGAAACCAGTATTATTAATCTCGATAAAAATTCTGGCCCAGGCACGCACTGGGTCGCATATGCAATTGATCCACGTGGAATTATTTATTTCGATTCGTATGGATTAGCACCACCAAAAGAATTTCTTCATTACGTTAGCAATAATACTGCTCCACTCTGGTATTCAACGCTACCGACACAAAAAATAACTGATCCTCCAATATGCGGCCGTAAAACCCTCGCTATGCTTGATGCTGTATCAAAATCAACAGCACCGCCTCATAAAGTCGTACACGCGTTCACTACACTACGTCATAATACTTAAACTGATATCAGTAAATATAATGGTAGATATTTATGGAAGATCCTTAGGTAAAACTCAGAAGATCGATTTATCTAAATATACAACTCTTGATCAGCTCAGAAATGAAATCGATGATTTATTAAATATCACAAGTGTGGATCAAAATGAAGTCGTCGTTTTTCAGGACAAACAAGGACGATTAAAAACGAGTAACATACAACTACTAGATGTACTTATACGAATTCCCAACGCGGTTGTTAATGATATCGTTACTTTTACTGATCAGGGTAAAATACAGGATTCCGGTAAATCGGTTAACGATTATGTTAAGAAAACTGGTGATGTATTTACCGGTGACATTATTATGTCAGGAAGAAAAATTACGTATCTTGGAGATCCAATCGCAGATACAGACGCAGCAACAAAAAAATACGTCGATGATCAAGAATCCAAATACGTGTCAGTGCGTGGTGGTATAATGCGTGCATTTCTCGACATGAATAATAATGGTATTAATAATCTCAGAACACCAGAAACAGATTTCGACGCTGCAACGAAGAAATACGTCGACGATAGGGAAATTCCAATAACTACTTCATTAACGACTATCAATGATGGAATTGCTGCATTTAGAACTGAATATAATAATCATATACTAACATTTCTAAATTTTCGTAGAAATGTAAACAGAAATATTAACGAATTTTTTGGAACTCCACCAACTGTTATTATTAATCTCGCTGACATTAACGCAAGACTCAGCGATATCATTAGTGGTATTCCTAATATTATTCAAAAAACTAATCTCGTTAAAATTCCTCACAAGCGGATCACTAATATCGTGTACACAGTCGCATCAGGAAAAGCAACATGGACACCGGAAAATAACACCCTTAAACATACCGCAGAGGTCACTGGTGTATATAGATTATCTATATTTTATGCTGAAAAATTTACTATATTTACCACATTTACATGGCGTCATTCAACCGATAGTTTTTCTGGAACTGTGTCTATAGTGTTAAACAAAGATGCTGAAGAAACGTTTATGCTGATAGCGGATGATAAAAAGTTAACCACAGCAGATTATTGGTGGTGTATTGAGTTTGTAGCCAAAACTCCTCAATTAGTTACCTAGATAAGTATAATGAATCAAGAGTCATTTATCGACGTTCAACGTCACAGATACGCTCAAGTATGTGAGTGTCAAACTAAACTAAACAATATCATCGACGATTACACGATAAAGGTAAAAAAAATATCGTCGTCGTATGGTCGTTATTGATATAATGGTATACTCGGTTTCTGCTGTTATTGCTGGAACTGGATTATTACTATCAACAATAACGATGACAGCGCCTGCAGTTGTAACAATTATAGTTTCAACGGCAACAACATGCGCAGGTATTTTCAGTATTATCTCTAAAAAATATCTACGTGTACGAATGATAAACTAAACGAGTATATAATGAAATTGCACACAGCAACAGCCGCATACACTAAATTATGCTCGTATATTTCAGCGTATCTCAGTGATGGTAAAATATCCGATGAGGAGTTAGTAACGATAATGAAAACCTACGATGAAGCGTTCATAATCGCTAGTGATAATAACGGAAAGATGGAGAATTAAATAATAACGATAATAATAATGTCATCGTTAGAATTACTTCAGCAGATCGTGGCTAATACAACGCCGTCAAAAACTACTATGAGATCATTAAGTTCAACCAATCCTGAATTTAGCGTTAATTTTCCGACTGCAATTCCAGCAAAGGAAATAGCATTAGCGCAATTACGAGTTTATTATAGTTGGCCTAATATTAGATCAAAACCGTTTGGTGGACAACAACCAAATAATTCACTGGTATTTGCGAATAAAAATAAACCAGATGGAACACCTGACTGGCAGGTTGTTGGAATTTCAACAGGCAGTTATCAAATAGAACAGATTAATGATGAATTTCAACGCAGAATTAAATCTATCACAGGAAAAGAATCTAAAATAGCGATCACTGTTTATGAACCAACATTATCAGCGGCGATTGAAATAAATTCTCCTGATTACCTCGTAGATATTTATCAGAGTTCAATTAGATCAGTGTTAGGATGACCTGAAGTCGCACCTATTTATAATGGAGTTTCAGAACCAACTAAAGATGAGTTTAAAACGAGTGAAGAAAAATTTATTAAAAATCCAGAATATCGAGAAAAATATCCATGGAATCGTATAACATTTCAATTTGATTCAAACAACGATATATATTACTTTACCGATTTTGACGGTAAAAGGATCCCCAAGATAACCAGATCAGTATTCAATGTTATCGTTACACCAGAGGGGAGACATCAAAATATTGTTGATGTAGGATTTATTAAACGGTTTTTAGATACTCTCAAGCCTGAATACGATAAAACGTTTAATGATTTAAGAAATTTACTTATTTCATTATCTCAACATTATGATCATAATGTCAAGCAGCAAATAATCGAGTCAATAAAACATTTAAATGGGATCTTATTCGATTTATACATCGCCAATCGAAGTATTATAAAATCTGCTACAACACTCGGTAGTATTTTCACAAGTCCAGAATTGAGGCAAGTATTTCTTGATCATTATAAAATAACAGAAAAAGACTTACAAACATTTGTTATACCAGATTTAAATAACGCTGAGATGAAGAAATCATTAAATGATCTTATTGAAGAATATTATCCGGGAGTAATTGAATCGTGGAGAAAAATAGCCCCACCACCGGTTATACTAAAACACAATAACAATCCCTTTGGTGCCGGACGTCATATATCGCCAGGTATTGTAAATATAACAACAACAATTGCAGTCAATCTGGTATGTGATGTTATTGAAGGTAGCTATCAGGTAGATCTTTCTAAGTCTAGCCAGGCTCAGCAAGGGTACATATTATTCAGTTTTAGTCCGTTGGTCCCTCCCGGTTCGTTAATTGTATCAGAGCCAATTAACCCCGTGTACCTGCGAGTTCATAATCCGTTATTATCAAGAATACACTTTAAACTTACAGACCAAAATAATAGAATTCTGGACACGAGGAACGAAGCCCTAAATATAAACCTGTATGTGAAATCATAATACGCTATTATAACAAAAAAAAAAAAAATATCCGGATGTCTATAATATTATATTCTTTTTGTTTACATAAAATCCGTGCACAATGAAATCTAGAAGACTTTGGCTGCATTTTTTGGAAACTATAAAATCTCATTTTAGACAGAAATGATGTTTCAGTCCCTACGACAATCGTTTTCTTTAATTATTTAGTGATCTATCTGTTTTCTGTAAGCCGCTGTTAGTGAAGCAGCAAATATTTTATATATTACTTAAATTTAACTGTTGGACGTAGATCGAAGCTCTACAGACTCTCGCGTGTTCGAGTCTCCAAAAATGCTAAAGATATTATCTTGCATTTGGCGACTGATGCTATTTAATTGGGGGAACCCGGAGTATTTCCTCGATATCCACAACAGACAAAATACACTCTCCTATCATGCACCCTTGAGGGGTGTACCTTTTACACTCCCGGGGCTTTGTATGGGGGGAGAGTGTACAAAATCTGTTGGACGTAGACAAGATTCCCTCGTCATCACCATTTGTATATATTTCATGTTCATAGAATCATACGTCATTAGGATAAGTTTATGTTTGTGCCGTCCAAAATCATAAACCATCTGTATATATTTCATAACCATATAATCATATATCATTCGGATAAGTTTATGTTTGTGTCGTCCAAAATCAAAATCATAAACCATCTGTATATATTTCATAACCATATATCACACACAAAACAGCTCCCTGACAAAAAAAAAGTCATGGGAGCTAAT
>JAECUM010073048.1:10000-18476 GCA_016617855.1 Megalonaias nervosa | reverse complement strand
CATACTACTGATTATTTTAGGGGGGTATTGCATAGACACACCTCCCGGCGAATTTCTAATCGACGAAAGTGAAATATTAGCAATTCAGAAGGCTGTCTAGGCATTGCGATTTCGATAAAACCCCCACGAAACCCCGGGTAGAATTCAAAATGGAATCCGACCACGAGATACGTGGTGATTTATCGAAATCTCAGGGGATGCCTCCCCCCCCCACTTATTAAAAGACGTGGGCGACCCGGGGACCCGAACCCATCTCTGCGAGATCTGGGGTCGAACCGCAAACATCAGTATTAAAGTTTCCAACAACTTTAACATTGAGCTAACGAACTCGACTACAAATATACGTTTTAGAAATTATTATATGTGGTTATTGTGCAATAGTATTTGATGTCTGATTTTACAAATAAATAAATATTTATAATTTTATTAAGATATTTTGCCATTATATATATGAACCGATTAAAATGTATTATATTTAAAATTAAAGCACGGAAATAAACTGCACACAAATACCTGGACTATCGATAAACACAACTATTGTTTGAACTACTACGTCACACGTCCTTGAAAAATCGGTACGCATACCTATCTCAGTACATATATTATGTATGACTCACTTCACACTGTATATACATGCAATAGTTGATCTGGATAAATTCATAGCAGCAGGCAGGGTGAACCTAGACATTTGGTAATGAATATATTTGCCTGATGATTAAGACAAATGATTTCGCGGTAGGCAGTCGAACCTTACACATTTGTCTTAATCATCATTTCAAAATTTGCTCGAAAACCAAGTTGTAGGGTCCACCGCAGCAAGGGGGGGGGGGGTGGACAGACATTTGGTAATGAATATATTTGCCTGATGATTAAGACAAATGATTTCGCGGTACGGCAGTCTAACCCTACAGTTTGTCTTAATCATCAATGTAAAATTTGCTCGAAACCAATTTGTAGGGTCCCCCCCCCCTGCTGCTATCCTTATACCAGGTGGACCAGTCCTAACACAAACCTCTTAATGATGAGTGCAAAGCGAGAAAGCAACTAGTACCGTTTTTATAAGTCTTTGGTATGACTCGGCTGGTGTTCGAAACTGCAACCTACTCCATCCAAGGTGGATGCTCTAACCACTTAGGTCACCAGACCAGTTTCAAAGTAAGACATAATTTCAACTGTATTACTCATCATTGTGGTATTTCATGCACAATTATGGGGCTGGGGGTAAAAAAGGCACAAAAAGGCTTCAGAAGTCCTAGAAACAATAAAAAAGAGAAATTGTTATTAAAGCTGAATGTTCACAAAACATTTCCATATTATCGTATGTAAGAAATATGCAAATCTCAGCTTGAAACTACAACAAGGTCAAGATTTTTCAAAAAGTGACCAAAGACCAATATTAAAATGGTGGGTGATGCATGTTTTCGAATGAATGCTATGAAATGATTCGAAAAGATATCATAAAGACAGGTTCATTTTTAACTCTGCACACTGGAAGTATGCAAAATTAAATCATTTTTATATATTTAATAATTGGAGAAAGTCACCCCATGTAGCGGTAACAATGCAACTAGCAGGCACTTCAGTTGGGCCAAGTGCCACCATCTTACTATTTTTGTACAGAGAGGTACCCCTCTTTACAGGGCTCTCATTCTTTTAACTTTATATAATTTCATAAATAGTTGGAAAAGTTTACATCATAATCTGTGCAAAGGAAACCATTTGGCTTTTCTTTTGAACTATACAATATTAGTAAGAATTTGATAAGGCTCAGAGAAAATTTAAATCCACAAAATGTGTCGATCAAGGAGGGTTTCACGCAGGAGAGGTTTTATTTATGTATCTAAATATGGAATGTGTCAAGAACGTTTTGGTACTTATCTTCATTTCGTGGGAATACAGCTGTATTATAACGTCATCTTTAACTGGAAATATGTGTCAGTTCTCTCCCTTGAGCAGCTGTTAGAGGTAGCAACCAAAGAGTCTGAGATTTTATCAATAAAGTATAATGAAATCTGTGACCACACGAGATCACCTGATCTGTACAATAAATATTCATATATTTAAAGTACATGTAAGGTGATTTATTGTAAGGTACTTTACTTTACTTCATAGTTGGTAGCAACTATACACTCACTGAATATAAATATCGTTGCTACTGCTACCAGTTACCAGCAGTTTGTTTCTATTATTACTGCTACAAAATAATATCAAATGTGCTTGATACCTTTGGATATGAAATAGTAGTAAAAAAGATTTATACAAATTTATACTTGGATCTTCACCAATGACATGTGATTGTTTGCTGTTAGAAGAATAAGACCCCACCCCCATAATTAAAAACAAAACTTTTACAGTTTAAGGTTACTCACAGCTTAGACTATTGCAGCATCCATACACCCTAAATAAACATCTTCATTTACCTGTGATTTTATCATTATTTGACACTGTTTAAAAAAATAAGTTATCACTGCCATGACAAAAAATATCGGCACAACCCAACTAAGCAATAAAGCAACAACATAAATAAAAATAAAAAGTATATTCAGTACTGTATTTAACTTTCAAAAGGAAATATTAGAGAAAAATAAATATTTTATGTAAACCTGCTTTCATAACAACATTTTTAGATGAATTAGTCTAAAATAAAATTCTCATACAGTTAGGTATTTATAAGGAACAAATATGTGCATTGTCTTGTTACACTGTCCTTATAGATTTCTTTTTTTAAAAATAAGGAGATGGATGTTACCAATCCCTTTTGTCTTTCACTTTCACATGACGAAAATATTAACAAAGACAAGCTTTCACATAATTTGGCTTTTGGATTGGACATACACTCATAATTGTAAATTCTGAGTAATTAAAGCTGCAAATTCTGGACTGGCCGAGGCCCATTTCCCCAAAACTTTCTTTTATATACCACGTATATTTGTAAACTATACCTCAAGAACAGTCTGGTTATATTCTCTAGTGACTGTTTCATTAAGTAACCCAAAAAATCATTCCATTACTGGATTTGTATTCAATATATCCAATGCACAAAAAATGTTCACTTTTTTGA
Organism: Megalonaias nervosa; assembly: GCA_016617855.1. Classification (NCBI taxonomy): domain Eukaryota; kingdom Metazoa; phylum Mollusca; class Bivalvia; order Unionida; family Unionidae; genus Megalonaias; species Megalonaias nervosa. The sequence continues at coordinate 15,415 of JAECUM010073048.1, read as the reverse complement.
GAATTTTTTTTCTTTCTGTGCAGTCAATAAAATAAGTTGTTTGCACTTGCTATGAGCAAATACCATGAAAACGAGTATATTTTATTTTGCTAATTTGTTACTTCTGATACACTGACCTCCTCAAAAATACCATATTTATTAACCTGAGATGAAATTTTTAAGTTGGACTGTTATGATTTATCCCTACCCCCTGTTAGTTAGAGCTATATAACTAGAAACTTGTGTTATTGGTACAGATATAAACTTTGGCAATAGAATGGGTATTACAAATTTATTATATACTTATACTTGTCATCCATTTTACAATCTTACTCGTCAGTCTACACTGAAGACTAATAAACTCAGCTATGGATCACCTGAATTTGTAAATATAAGCTATCACCTGCGAAACTGGGTCACATTTTTTCTTACCAGAGTTGTATACCAGATGAACAATACTCACCCGACTTAGACCGGGAGTGGACGTCAGAATCTGGTTTATGTTTCCCTGGATCTGAAAAAGTCCTCCTCTGAGGAAAACTAGGAAAATTAAACAGTTTGCCAACATTCTTACTATGCTACCTGTAAACTCATACCTGTAAAGCTATTTTGAACCTGAACTTAGACTGGTGTTATTATTTGTTCATGATCACAATTTAATTCAAAACTACACAGTGTAGCCTTAGCATAGCCTGGTACCCTGGTCTCCAATGATGCTCTTCATAATTTGTTAGAGTACCAGGCTACATTTGCTTGTGGTGAGTCAAACGTAAACATAATGACTCGTCTTAGGTGATGACTATATACAAAAGTCGCTGATCACTATATGACCTGCTTTTGTCCAGTTACATGCACCCTCCAAGTATAACGTACAATTTAGCGATAACTCGATAGAATTTCTCAGCGGTCACTTGCAATTTTGCATAAACGTTAGTAGGGCCACTTTAGCCCAATAAGCAAACTAGGCAGCTCCTAGGGCGCCAAGATTTGAGAGGCGCCAAAAACGAAGTACACTGTTTAGTTATTCATTTATTATCATTATATATGCAGACTAAAGAATGAAATTGATAAATCATCAAGCCGAACGTGTATTAATAGTAATGAACAGTCTTTACCCTTTGTTATTTAATATAATCACAGACGAGTTAAATCGTCAAGTGCGTCATTGTCACGAGGGGTTACATCCACCATCAAATGTGTAATTTCTTAACAATATTTTAGTGATAATATATCATTGATAAGTCTTTCTATCGCAGGTTTAAAGGAAATTATTAACGATATGTCAACAATACGCATTAGAGAATGATATTAACTATAATACCCAAAAATCTGTATGCGTGGTCTTTCAGTCAACTTTATTCAAATTACCATCTCAACAACCATGATCTTATGTATGTCACCAGTTGTACTTATTTCGGTCACATTTTAAAAGCCAATCAGTAAGATGATGAAGATATGATGAGACATTACAGATTGTTGTTTACTCGAACAAACACGCTTCTGTGTAAATACAGGAATTGTTCATTGAATCAAAATTATATTATTCAAATGTTATTACTGCACAATGTATTGTGCTCCTCTGTGGACCAGTCTTAGTGAATGTATGAAAAGAAAACTAGTTATTGGTTATAATAATAGTCTTCGTTTTCTGTTAAACCTTCCAAGATAGAACAGAGCCTCCAACATGTTTGTAAATTATAACGTATTCAGTTTTGACGCAGCGGGGGGGGGACCGAAAAAATGGCGGCCGAGTTTTGGGAGGGAATCCCTCATCAAGGTCCCGTTTTGCAAAGTGGGGGCTAAAAACAAAGTTTGTTTTAGCCAAGTAGTGTTGACTCATTAAACTATCAAAAGGCCAATCAGAGGCTTGTATGTACGAGACCGCTTTTTTTTTGTTTTTGTTTGGAGAGGGGGAGGGAGCGACCCCAAAAATTGGCGACCGACAAATTTTTGTTATCCATCTAAAAAACCCTCCATTGTGGAATCAAACGCTTTTATGAACAAGAGACAAAATAATTTTCTCACGAATGACCTAAATTTATACGAGACTTCACAGAGCCACCATATTGTAATCTGACCTAAAAAAAAAAACAAAATAGCATAAGAAAATACCTGCGACCAGGTTGAACGACGTTGGATATCTCTTAAATCTTGGGTAATTCTTATATTTTTCTTTTTCCATTTGTAATTTGTAATCAAGCACCCCGCCCCCACCCCCAGTGAACCCCGGGCACTTTAAAATGAACGCCCTTTTGGGGGGTCGGGAGGGCCCAGGCATGTTACACCTGGGTTAGTTTTCTTTTATAAGATTACAATTACCCATTTAAGTATATCTCGTCTTTTTTCATTGCATCGCGGGTACCCCCCTTCCCCGATAATAGCATCTGTCGCAGACGCTGACAATATGTCTATCGCGTGTTATGGACTCAAGCTAATGAAGTAGTTTTCACTGGTTGATCGAAAGTTTGTCTGTACGCTTTAACCACTTTGACCACTGTCTCAGTTAAGAATATGCGATGAAATAATTTATATGAGTATACGCGCGTACTGAACAGACAGATAGACATTAAACATACACATGCATTTAGATCGTATAATTTATTTATCAAGTATTTTGTGGGTGTTTGGTTGGTTGGGTGGAATTGATTGACGGATTGTACATTCCTACAAGATGTCCGCTTTATTGGGTTATCGTTATCTAGAGGGTGATCGCCTTCGGTGTTACAGATCGAGTAAATATTAATATAATGTGTGAAACTTATAGGTGGAATAGATAGAGATCTGAGCAGATATATAAACAGAATGACACGAGCCCCCGTACATGAAAACAACAATTTAATCAATTGCATAACAACTGTGATAATACATTATATTAGGAAGATACACTTCTTATGAAATAAATCATTCACCGAATTTCAAACACAAATATACTTGTATAAATAGCCGATCTGTTTTAACTGATAGAATTGGTTCATCATAGAATCGAGTGAACAATCAAAGTCATTGCCTTGTACAACTTCCTAACCTGCTTATTTCCGGTTCATTCCAACTTCACTGTGGCTGTTCTTCTTGGTCCTTTTCGCTTTTCTTTTATTTTCTCCAAACTCTCTATTGTCTCGCCTATTTCGGCCCTCGAACTTTGTGTGGGTAGGTGGATACATAAGTACGTGATACGTAGTGGAACTACTCCCCCTTCCAAAATAAACAGAGAAGCATCCTAAATCTCCTGTCAGTTATCCTATTGGGAATAGATCATTACTCCCTTCTCAATATGTCAGATATCCTTCTATCGGAATTCAAACAGATACCAAAGTCTATCTGGTCAAGCCAAACAGGGCAGACCATAAACAAACCTAGTTTCGTAAGATTAATGTACTTCCTAACGGCCATTTCAACCTGACTCACATTATCATCACATGAGACATAACAGTTCCGTTCTCGTCTCAATTACACAAATGAATGAATGAAATTCATTACATGGCTTAACTATGTTAATTTCAGTCAATACACACATTCAAGTCTTTAGCATATATGAAATTTCACTTCATGGCTTAACAACGTTAATTTCAGTCAATACGCACTCAAGTATTTATCATACGTGAAATCATCTAAGGTCGGTGAATTCACACAGATTCTCGTAACTCATATCAACTAAGGTAAGGCATGAAATTCTTAGAATACCTATTTTCCTGCAAAAATCAAGACGACACATTCAAACAATTCGTCAAACTTATATAAAGAAGATCACTGTACGGATTCAGATAGATGAACTCAACACAGTTGTACTCATATCGAGAAAATTGATCTACGAATTTAAACAAATAAATTCATGCAAATATAAGCAATTAAACCAAGCAAATCGTTATATTGATATCAACGGATTACATGAGATTGGCGCAAATACCTTGTGCTTTCAAGCTTTGCTCGCTTCTACCGCCAGAATTGTGTCTGTCGACTTTCCGGACATCCGGTCCCTTGGATAATTATTTTACGAGAGAATTTCTTCTAAATTCAAACTCGGAGTCTCCTACATTTGTTTTCTCTTGCAGAAAAACGTAGACTGACTAAATTTTGCGATGGGACATATTAAAACCAAGAAATTTCGTGTGGGAACCACGCCCCTTATTTAGCGTAACCAATCCGGATTAAATATATCTCCCGCCTTTTATAACTAGGCGCCAAAATTGTAGTCCGCCTGACCTCTAGATTTCTAAATAACTGATTCTGGAAAATTTCAAATCTGACATTTCCGATACAAGATCGAAGTTAACCCTATCTTTCCAGTCTGTCTGACTGTTAAATAAACGAATGTTTAATTAAGAATCACTTCTCTCATGACACAGCCATTAAAAATCCTTGTAGTATGGCGACTTAACACGCACCGGTCCCCATAAATCTAATTAATCGTTCACCTGCCCAAATTAATGTGCTCTTCACAGATCGACAGAAATTTGCACCCTTACATATTTATATTTAATGTGACAGGTATATTTCTCTAACGAATGTACAATAATTTCTCTGAGAATAAATGGACATCAAGAACCATCCGAAGAAGTGTTATTGAATTTTGAAAACAATCATGTTGCACGTGCATATCATCATTTGATGTAATTTATGGGGTGTGATCAGAATGTTGATTAAGGTTTGCAGGTATCTCAACGTGATCTCTCATCGCTGTATCCGATCTGTTATTTCTCACTGGAACACTTGGATTTGTTTAGACAGTCTGTCGTCGACATACACTTCCTAGCTCGTGTAGCACGATTACCATCTGGTGGTTACAGAGCAATCACTGTTATACTGTCAGACTAGACAATGTTGCTTGACGGTGTTGCAGGACGAATGATAGTGATTGATGAGCCCGTAGAAAACATGTAAGTGTTTCCGAAAATGTAATTGGATCGTAACCGATCTGTAATTAGATCATTCATAATGTTATAATGCCATATCATCACTTCAATGTTACTCTGACACCTAGTCAGATTAAAAACTGCTATCCGCATCGAAGAAGAATTATGGGGCAAAAATATCTCTAAAATTAGCGGCGTTACAGGGCCCAAAAAAATTATCGTTGACTGAACGTCAGCTCAAACACTACAATAACGCAAACAAATCAAAAACTGGAGTTCGACTTGATCTTCCTGCGAATGCGATCAGCGATACAGCAAAAACCGGCCGTATATTTCCTTTTCTAGCGGAGATACCAGCACTAATTATAGCAGCGACTCCAGCTATTGCATCACCGGTTCCAGCTGTTGCAAAAGCAGCTGCACTTGGTGCTGTTGGAACTGCTTCCAGAATGCTACTGAAAAAGCAACAGGACACGGAGTGTCCAGACATGGAGTGTCCCGACGCGGCATAACCCCCCTTCCCCCCCAAAAATGGACAGGGTCTAAAATTACCAGGAACGCGGTATGGACAAGGTCTGAGACTGCC
>JAECUM010073048.1:0-5000 GCA_016617855.1 Megalonaias nervosa | reverse complement strand
TTAACGTTTTCCGCTTTATGCGGGGTACCTGATGGTTGGGTTTGGCCATCTTATATTTCTAATTTTGAGGTCCTAAGTCATAACCGTTTTGTTTCGTTGCCGCACTGTGTAGCTGAGCTTGGTGGCTTTGGGTTTTTAGCCACTTTATACATATAATCTGGGGTCTTATGTCCTAATCGGATAATTTAGTTGCCGCATTGTGCGGCTGGGCCTGATGGCTTTGAGTTTTTAGCCACCTTATAAGGATAATTTGGGGTCCTATTTTATACTTAAATATTTAGTTAGCCAAATCGTTGCCGCATTGTGCAACTGGCCCTGATGGCTGTGAATTAAGTCACCTTATAATGACTAAATTTTAACAAGCCAGCTTTAATTGCTAATGTTTTGGTGATCCACCTTGACGAGAGTTGTAGAGGGAAGAAGTAAATAGATGTTAGTGGATGAGTTTAAGTAGGTTTGAATGGGATACCTACTTACTATCTTAGAACCTATAGCTTTTTTGCATTGCTGACGAATTGCATTTCTGGAGCCCATGTTGCACCGTGGAGGGTGATGGGTGCAGGTTTAGCATCGGCGCACAGGCTGGACCACCCCTACTTGAGTGATAATCAGTATGCCACCTCCGCACCCACTTCCCCACCACGGTAAAATACATAACAACGTCAGGTACATTCATAGACGCCCCTATGGTATGGTCACCAGCCACACGATTCGCCTGAATGAATATATAGAATGAGTGAATAGGGATGGGAATAAAAATGAGAACAAAAGTTACCACTGTACTACTTATTTGTTTATAGCCTATTGCATTGCTTGGCGAGCCACGCGCCCAACGCCGACCGCAGGATCGAAGCGGGCAATGGGTGCAAGTGCCTCATCGGCCCGCGCACAGGCTGGACCACCCTTACACTTGGGTGATGAACCGAATGACGCACCCGCACCCACTCCTTCTCCCCGATTAAAACTCAAGGAGAGTCTCTTGACATCGGTGCGGAGGCGGCATCAGTCCCACAGCCCGCCGAGAGTGCATATATTATAAGTTGAGATAGAAAATTAAATTCTTCCTCTTTTACCTATCTCTTTGAGAAAAACTAGTATGTTTTCGATTGCGAGCTTTGGATTTGGATTGCTCTGTGATAGAAATTCCGGGTAGGTGTAGGGGGAGCTAATGTCTTTAGGTGAACCGATAAGCTTTTCTCTTGGTATTTTATATTTTGGACAGACGTTGAATACGTGTTGGAGATCTTCAGTGTTTGGGCAGTAGGGGCAACTAGTTACTCTTTCTTTATTTTGTCGAATATATTTCTCCATACTGCCTGCTAGTAACGTTTTGCCAGTTTTGATTCTGTTGATGATTCATTGATTATATTTGTTGGACTCACTGTTTTCTGTATCGAGTAGAGTATGCGGCCTTTTGGGCATGAATCCCATTTAGTTTGCCATTTCAAATTGATTGCTTTAGTTATCATGCTATATAATTCTGGGACGCTGTACTCGAAATGTATGGGGTCAGTATCGTCAAGTTTGGATTTTGCCGCCATGTTGGCCTTGTCGTTGCCAGGTTAAGTTGATGTGTGAGGGCACCCACATGATTTCTACAATTTGAGCTTGTTTGATCATGGTTTTGAGAATCAATTTTGTTTCTTTCAGGAAGTTCTCTCGCCCTTTTGAGTTTCCAGTTTCTAGTGTTTTTAGAACGCTGAGTGAGTCGGTAATCATTAGCGTTTTGTGGAATTTCTGGTTTCTTGTAAGTTTTATTGCTTTCAGTATGGCCCAGAATTCTGCCGTGTGTATAGAGCAACTGTCTGGTAGTCTATTTCATATTTCCTTATCAAACTCTGTGATAGTTAGGGCTGCAGCAGTTTTGTCAGGGTCTTTTGGTTTTGATCCATCAGTATAAATTTTGACGAATTCTTTATAGGAATTGTCAATGATTGTTAAGATTTTTTATCTTATCTCCAACGGTTGGTCTTGTTTGGAGCCAAGGGTTCTTGCTATAAGATTTATATTTGGATTCGTGCATGTCCATGGTGTGGGGTCTGGGAGTTGAATTGGCTCTGCTTGGAGGCATTGGATATTAAGTTCTTTCCTTAATAAATGCATCTTTTTCCCTGATGGTGAGATGGGGACGAGTCTCTGGCTTAACGGTATGTTGCATTTGCTGATGATGTCCCTTGTAGGGTGGTGAAGGTCATGAACTGAGTTTCTAGCTGCATCTTTTAGGATCAGTTGTTCTCTTCTTAGGGATAGTGATGATTCGCCTGTGAGGATCTGCAGTTAGTAAATGGAAGTGTTTTTAAGGGAACCTATACATGTACGTAGTGCCTTGGCTTGGATTGTATCTAGCCGTTTTAAAAGGGAGGGCTTTGCCGAGGCATAGATCTGGCACCCGTAATCCAATTTTGATCTGATTAGGGCTCTATAAAGCGTTACAAGTGTATCTCGATCGGCTTCCCATTTTAATCCTTTGATGATTTTGAAGATGTTTAGATCTCCATTATATTTGCGTATTAATTCGCTAATGTGGAGTTTCCTTGTGAGATGTATATCAAAATACATACCCAGAAATTTAGCTACTTTGCTAAACATAATGGGTTCGCCTTGTAAGTACAGGGTGGGTGTTTCTATCATATATCTGGCGTTAGGAAAGAATAAAACTCCAGTTGTTTTTCCTTTCGATAGTTTAAACCCCAATTTGTCAGCCCATTTACCAATGTTTGTTAGATTGGATTGTAGATCAGCGACTAGTTGTTGGCTAGATGGATTGCCTGCTTTCCGTATGCCACTGTCGTCGGCAAACTGTGATAAGTCAGTTTTTCTGAGATCGACAGCTTTTTCAAGTTCGTTGATCATGATGTTGAAGAGAGCAGGGCTTAGAACACTTCCTTGAGGGGTACCGTTATCTAATTTATGGATTTCTGAGTATTGGTACCCTATTCTGGTCCTAATATGTCTACCCTTTAGGAAATAATGAATCCATTTATGCATGTGTCCATTAATCCCATAACGGTTCAGTTTAGCGATAAGGCCATCGGTCCAAACCAGATCATAGCCTTTCTCAAGGTCTAGAAAAATTGCTATGAGATGTCGATCGCATTTTCGCTTAGTGTTGAATGCTAATTTAATGCGCGACTCGAGCCTTACTAGTTGGTTCAAGGTGGATCTTTTGTTACGAAAGCTGCTTTGGTTCTCTGAGAGAAGGTTGTTACTTTCAAGGTGATGTTTAAGTCTGTTGTTAATCATTGTCTCCATCACCTTACAAATAGTGTCAGTGAGTGAGATAGGTCTGTATGATGATAACTTAGATGGGTCTTTGCCGCTTTTTGGGATTGGAATGACAATGGCCTGTTTCAGTTTGTAGGGTATTTGTCCAGTCTTCCAAGATGTGTTTATCATGTCTAGCAGGATTTCTTCAATATTGGGAGGAATATTTTTGTAAAACTCGTATCCTAAATTATCTTCTCCTGGTGAGGTGGATTTTTTTGACTCTCATGGCTATCTTCCACTCTTCAATGGTAAAATGAGTGTTAAGAGGGGAGTGTTTGGGATCCTTGTCGTTAAATAGTAAAGGATACTTTCTACTATAGTTATATGTGCTTGGAATTGTGCTGATTTATTACAATGGTTTACTACCACACCGATATCTGGTGGTAATCCACACTGACTGCCTCCCTTCTTCTCGGTGGCCGCCTCGTTTTGTTAGTCGCCTCCCGTCTATCATTCGTTGACTCTCCAGTGCAATTATCTTCATACCAGCAGCGTGTAAATTATACCCCAATGAAGGGTTATTCGACTCCAGCAGCATACTTCACCATATAATTGACCTCGCTGTTTTTAGCTAGTTCAATGTGCAGCATTTGTTTTCTGCTTCCCGCCTACGCCCGTTCACTGCACCCCTGGAACGCCGGTCTTGCCTGCTCGCTGTCCACTGCCTGAATGAGAATGTGAATGAATGAATCAATGAATGAATGAGATGATCAGACATTTAGTTAGATTGAATTTAGATCGCATTCGCCTACTCGGGCATGCGCGACCGTTTAATGCCCCCACAGGGGGCTAGTAGATTTTTTCGAGGAGAGCGGAATGATGCCACGTCCCCCAACGCTTTAATTCACACACTGTGTGCTGATTAATTTGTCCATTCCGGGACAATGTTGTCCCATTGGACGTGTTGATGAGTGGGAATAGACCCACCTAAGCACAAAATGTCAGGTCGAGGAAAAGGAGAAAGGGCCACAAGGGGTGGAAGTACTACACATCCAGGGTGAATAATTTTGATTCCCAGTTTCCGAATGATAAATGATGTCGTATTGCTGCCTTTAGAATTTAGAATAGTATTTGTGCTGTTTGTGGTGGTAGAATTGACATAGTGGATCAGCCATGTGATTTAGTTTTAACGTTTTCCGCTTTATGCGGGGTACCTGATGGTTGGGTTTGGCCATCTTATATTTCTAATTTTGAGGTCCTAAGTCATAACCGTTTTGTTTCGTTGCCGCACTGTGTAGCTGAGCTTGGTGGCTTTGGGTTTTTAGCCACTTTATACATATAATCTGGGGTCTTATGTCCTAATCGGATAATTTAGTTGCCGCATTGTGCGGCTGGGCCTGATGGCTTTGAGTTTTTAGCCACCTTATAAGGATAATTTGGGGTCCTATTTTATACTTAAATATTTAGTTAGCCAAATCGTTGCCGCATTGTGCAACTGGCCCTGATGGCTGTGAATTAAGTCACCTTATAATGACTAAATTTTAACAAGCCAGCTTTAATTGCTAATGTTTTGGTGATCCACCTTGACGAGAGTTGTAGAGGGAAGAAGTAAATAGATGTTAGTGGATGAGTTTAAGTAGGTTTGAATGGGATACCTACTTACTATCTTAGAACCTATAGCTTTTTTGCATTGCTGACGAATTGCATTTCTGGAGCCCATGTTGCACCGTGGAGGGTGATGGGTGCAGGTTTAGCATCGGCGCACAGGCTGGACCACCCCTACTTGAGTGATA
>JAECUM010073045.1:0-12973 GCA_016617855.1 Megalonaias nervosa | reverse complement strand
CAATATTTGAATCGTTTCATTTTATTTTTAAAGACACAAGGCAGTTTGTGAAGAAGCGACTTTCAGTTTTGGTTGTAATCAATACATTTTAGTCAGTTGCGCAGGAAAAGTAGGAAATGGTATTATTCGGATGCATTCCTCTTCTTTAGAACGGGGAGAATATTCCTGTCATATGGCGTCTACAAATATGATTTGTTTTATTTGATTTATGACATTTTGCAGACGAGAGCAAAGAGTTCCTTTCCAAGACGACCAAGATTAATGTCTGAAAGCTCCACAAAAGCGGTCTTTTAATGAGAACTAACCTACAACAAGACGGCCAGGATCTGCATGTCGAGCTCAAACTTACATCATTGATGTTAGCCAAACAACATTACCAAAAGATGAGAGATGCGATAGAGTGGGTCTCAAATAATGTATATTGTTTCATAATTAGGCATCTCAAGCATTGAAAGAATCTATGGAAGAATTTACGAAGTACAACAAAATGAAAAACTAACACCAAGACCTTCAGCGAATCTGTGATCTTGACTCCAAGATCAAAAAGATGAGAGAGTGTGCAGCAGCAGACTGGATTTTATTTCCTTTATATAAAGGCATAGCAAGTATAAACAGAATCAGTTGACAAGTTAGATATTATGCCAGAACAATTTTTCGAGTTTAGATATTATACCAGAATCAACTGACAAGTTTAGATATCATAATAGAATCAGTTCACGAGTTAACATATTATTAACAACAGTAACCCATTTTCGCTAGAACTTTCACTAAACTATCGACGACGCAATGTGACTGCTATTAATTAATTTTGCACAAAGGTGGGCTGGAGAACGAACTACATAGAGTGAACAAGAAAATGTTTAACGTTTCAGTCCTCGTTAGTAAAAAGATAAAAGAAATTAACAAGCTGTAACCCATAACAATTAAGGATCTCCTATTTCGTTTGTTACTTAAAATATTTTCTAAGTTCAGGGTTTTTCGCATTCAATATATACACATCTATACGAAACATACAGTGTATACACATTTATTAGAAAGATACAGTATACACACGTCTATAAGAAAGATACAGTATACACATATCTATAAGAAAGATACAGTATATTGTTACGTGACTAGGCTCGTACAAAGTAACAAAGAAAAGGAGTGAAGCCAAAAAGCTTTGTAAATTGAACAAAATAATTTATTTCCCTTGAAAACAAGGTAAAAATATGAAAAAGGACTTACGGTTTGTGAATATAATCCAAAAATTAATCCAAGAATTTGAAAATATAAGTCCTATCACTAAAAGTTCTAATTGAATCCAAGTTCGAATCTCGATGAAGCTCCAAGATAGAAGGCGATCATGTCCTCTATAACCAGTTTTGTGCTGATGTGTCAACAGTTCCTTGTTGAGTCACCAAGAATATAATTCCGGCTTTAGAATTCGGAGTAATTTCCACTAAATGTCTTCGTCCAAGAATTTTTATAAGCACTGGTATTTTCCAGGGAATATAAATTATTAAACCCAAAAAATAGAAGAAGTTTAAATCAAACTGGCATCAACATAAAAAAACACTTTGAGCTCTAAAGGTGTAAACTACGACTGAACCAAAACCACCGAGACATGAGCACCAAACCCAACCAAAACGCAACCCCAGACGACGGCCGCGCGGTCACCCATTTCGAACAGCGCAGCAAAACAACATGGCAACCAGCACGTAGGCTATTTACAGGGTCGATTGTACTGAACGAATCTTACTATAAGATTCAATAATAATAATAATAATAAAAGGTTGTTTACAACAGAGCTGACGCAAGGCAAGAACGACCCCGATTACGACCAATGATTTTCACTCTGTGTTTACGAAATTCCTGAATCATGGTAAGGAACTAGGTCAGCTAAAAATACAGTGAAGCAACAATGATTATCCACCAGAACTAAACCGAACCTTTCTAGAAAAATGTCAAATCTAGTGAATAAAATTATTGCAATAACATGTAATGAAATAAAAATAAAATAAAAGAGAATTTGAAACTAACACACAAGTAATTAAATTACATATACGTAACAATATACACATCTATAAGAAAGATACAGTATACACACATCTATGAGAAAGATACCGTGTTCACACATCTATAAGAAAGATACAGAATATACACATCTATGAGAAAGATACCGTACATATCAATGAGAAAGATACAGTATACACACATGTATGAGAAAGATACAGTATACACACATCTATGAGAAAGATACAGTATACACACATCTATGAGAAAGATACAGTATACACACATCTATGAGAAAGATACAGCATACACACATCTATGAGAAAGATACAGTGTACACACATCTATAAGAAAGATACAGTATACACACCTATAAGAAGGACATAGTATATACACATCTATAAGAAAGATACTGTATATACACATCTTTACGAAAGGTACGGTATACACACATCTATAAGAAAGATACTGTATACACACATCTATAAGAAAGATACGGTATACACATATCTATAAGAACAATAAAGTGACTATATCTGTGATGTGCAAGCACATTTATTTATTTTTGAAATGTTTTTTTATTCATGAATATGATGAATGTCATACTTTGCAGAGCAATAAATGAAATTTATTATTGAAAAGCTCGACACAAGTTCATTTTTACTCTCCTCAGAATTTAAGACAGCTTCATAAAGTTCCTTTAAGGATTTAAGAGGCCATCGGAACTGACTCGTCTATGAGAGACTAATTTTCTCGTTCCTTATAAAGAGACTCAGGTCATATAACAGCCAACGGAATAAAATCAGAATGTTCCGGATGATTATAGAGGGTACAAAGACGACGACGATAATAATAATAATAATAATAATAATAATAATAATTGGTGCAGCAGTATTAGAATATCATTTGTTTCGAATAATGATGAGGCTTTATAAGAGTTGCTGTTTTAGTTGATCGTTGAAACTTTATCCCATACCACCTTATAAAAAAGGAGATGCGTCCAATTGATAATATCAAGTTAATTGTTTTGCCGGTAGACTGTCAACTTACTTTTCAGACACAGACTCTGAGCCACGGTTAAAGATGTATGATAAAAGAGGTAACTGGCTGGCCATTTTATTTCCCTTCTTTTTTTTATTTTTATGTGATTTTGTATGCGAAATCTGCGTCATAAAAGGGTGAAAACTCATTTGTTTCCACTACTAGCTACATGACTCTTTGCAAATATCCCGTAGAAGAACCCACCTGACCTAACACATCCAATGGAAAATAACTTAATTCTTTTAAGAACTTACTTGACCCCACCAACCGATGAGAAATTACTCCAAAGTTATGCAGGTGTCAGGATAATGCGACTGGGTGGGACATGATGCTACATATCTGCTGCATGATGCCTTAGAGCTAGACATCACTATAAACTACAACACCGCTGACATCATAGCGATATGACTAAAATTGTTCAAGCTACGTCAAAAGTATCACACACACACACACACACACACACACACACACACACACACACACACACACACATTGCCTTTGGCCCAATCTTGTCATCATTCATACACATACTCGTCTGGTCGCGAGTCCAACACGTTAATCAACATGCCGCAATCTTCGCAAACTTTTGAGTCCGTTCTCTTTACTCCTCTGCAATAGGTTACTTAATATTATAATTGTAATTCAGTGGAAGTACTTTCTCAAACTACTGTACAGTGGACTATTTTCTCTGGATTTATAAAAAATCTATCACAGAAACGCCACTCTCAATCAAACTTTGGTATGCTTAGATTATAAAGCGTCTTATTAGCCCGCATTTTTGTTTGGTCCATTGATTGATGTTCGGTGATCAAAGAGAGCATATACAGACAAATAATGCTTTGAGGCAGCTGTATAAACCTAAGATGAAGATACTTCAGACATATTTCGTTATGAAAAAAAATCTCTTGTACAAAATGTCAGTAAGACTTAACAATGAGTGTTTGAATTGTTTTGTCGAACAATCCGATCTTGCCAAAAACCTGGTTTTCCTACTTTTCCAGTTAAAATGATATCAGAACAAACATTTATGAGGCACGCAAGAACAATGTATTTTGTTCTATGCTAAATATTGCATATTATTCACATTTCTGTATACATCCATATATACGTACCCGCAGAAGCACACGTGTTTGGTTCTGCAACATGGTCTGGATAAACTTGCTTAGCGTTGGTCGAATTGGAAGTAACAGTTATTGATTTCCTGTAACGAAATAGATCATATGTATTATCAAGGTCATTTCTTCCTCCTAAATGATTGCTGATATACATTAATCTTTCGTATTTTCTCTTTTCCTCGCTTAAAGGATAAAGTTAAACGTGTTTTAGCCTTATGGAAAAGCGAAGGGCTCCTGACGATATTACTTATGTTTTTCCTTTTCTGTACAGGACTTAGTGGACTCCTAGGATTATATCGGTATGCTTTATCCTTACGGGGAAATGAAGAAGTCCTGACTATATTGCTTATGTTTTCTTTTCTACTCAGGACTTAGTGGACCCCTAAGATTATATCTGTATGCTTTATCCTTATGGGGAAATGAAGAGTTCTTGATTATATTGCTTATGGGGTTTTTTTTCTTCTATTTTGCAAGGGACTTACTGAACCCCTAGGTTTACATCTCTGTACTATATACATCAAGGACACTAATACAAACGTATACTAAAAATCGTTCAGACATTGTAAGTATGTTAAGTTGCTCTTCCTTGTGAAGCGCGTGAAAAGGTTTAATGCTTCGAATTTTGGATAATTGATACAATATGTCGCATGCATGTAAATAATATGTGGACAAAATCATTTATTTGTTTTGTAGCTGATAAATATATGAAGATCATAACACGCTTTGATGTTTTCAAACGTTGATTGGAGCACTTATGAAAGAGTTTAAACGTTTTGGTCTTGCCCTGGAGCTAAAACTTTCCCCCTTGGGGTCCCGTAAACGTGTGCAGAAACCACACTCTATGTGAACGCTATAATTCCTCACATGTAGTAGCAATGATGTTGGTCATGCCTAATTAGATAGGGAGGTGCTAAATCAATCATTTATTATCATAAGCATTTCCATGTTTATAGTGTACGTATTGCATGGTTACCAAATACTTTGTTCAACTTTAAACAAAAAGCTCGAAAAGGTCATCGTCAAGCTGGGAAGAAGGGGATGGACAAATATACATAACCTTTAAGTAAATTATTGTATAAATAATAATCTATCTCTTATTGCAAGCGCTTCATAAACGAATTTAGCAAGTTAACATATTGTTTTCTTATTACTAGAAGTTGACAATTCAATATACCTGTCTATGAATGGTTTGTTCGGGAAGTACATTTGAATTAAATTTACACATACGTGAGTTTACACATGACATACTAAAAGAAAGTGATATTCATGATGAATATCATGGTTCTCACATAACATAAAATATTTCATAACATTTCTGTCAATTCTACTGCTTCCATATCTCCCGTTTCAATTCTCAGATTATGGGAAGAAACTCGAGTTTTGTTAATGCTAATCGATATTTATGGTTACACAAGGATTTGAAACAGTCTTCAAGGCTGAAGTCAGTTTTGATAAGCTTATACAGAGACTGTTGTCAGATTTTTCTAATTTATTATTCCAGTCTGATAGAAAAGTAAACATAGTAATAAAACTTGGAGCAATTTACAGAATCAAGAAACATCCACACTTCACCAAAACTAAATCTGTTTAAAACATATTTTATTAATGTAACGTTACTGAGACTATCATTTGACTCATTTTCAATATATGCAGTACTCAGTATACCATTTGCAGGTTTTTAAAATTCTATGCCAATATTTACCCAACTTGACTAACCTTAAGTATTTAAGGTAGATATACCTCTGATGCGTAATTCAAAATTGAAAGAACAGAATAGAACATAATTGTATTGATTGCCTATAATAAGGATCAGTATAAGTAAGATGCTCTAGGAGAAAGTTATAGAGGACAAATTAAGACAAAATTATATTCATCTTCATCCTTATTATTTATATCCTTTCATATCATTCTTTTTCTACATGTCTTCCAGTCTCGATATTTATTGTGTGATGAAAGCCTTAATTTACTTTAAGATTTATGTAACTGGTATTAGTAATTATTCGAAGATAAAAAGTGGTTTAGAACAAATCTTTTATATCTGTAAAGATACATGAATACTGCTGAAGGCCAGACAGAAAGAAATTTGTCTTTAGTCTTTGGTTGAAAAGCGATAAAATGAGTATACATGGGCTGAATTAAGGTAATACCAGACTTCCCCAAATCCTGAGCTCAACAGAATTGTTCTAACTCTAAAACCCTGTTTTATAATCATTTCTTTTGCAATCAGTAAACATAAATTAATATATTTATTTAAAGAATGTAAATATTTGTGTTTAGCAATTTAAACTATTGCTTAATAATATGCACATACCTATTTAAACAAAGTGGATATCGGCCCAACTCCCCATATACCAACACCTTGTTGGTAAAAACTTTAACATCTAGTAACCACTTACAATATTTTCTATGTACCCGTTCTACATTGTCTGCATTCAAACATCCCGAATTTTGTACAGCCACAAGACAAAATAGGAGATACCATATAAATAAATCACACATTATATTCACTGGACGTTGTAGATTATTGGTATTAGTCAGAAGTACGTTCATCGCTTTGACACCATATCCAGCATTAGTCTCTGTAATACATCGAAACGCGTCTGTGCTGATAAAACTAGTCCTAAATAAAGCAAATTATCTACAATGTCCATAAATACATCTCCGTATTTAATGGAAACGTCAATCCTTCTAACTCTTTTGCTAAAAATCATAACCTTTATTTTGTCAGTATTTACAGATATATTCCATCTTCTATAGCAAGCATGTAATTTACCTAAGAATGTTTATATACCGTCTACTGGTTCTGAAATAATCACCACATGATCATCAAACAATACAAGATATAAGACATCTCTCCTAAAATGTTACTCATCTCTGTATTTGATTTTAATTCAATTTCTAGATCATTTACATAATGAGAAAACAGAAGTGGAGAAAGATTTTCTCTTTAAAGAAGCCCAAAGGAACAATCAAAATAATCTGGTTACGTGTTTACACATGACTGTGCTGAACTGTAAATAGATCTTATTATTGTTAACAGTCACTCCTCATTTTACTGCTTTATGCGATAAACGTTTCCTTTCCACATAATAAAATGTCTTTTTAAAATCAATAACTTCACAGAATAACGTTTTCTTTTCTTAGAGTAGCTTTTTAGTCAAAAGTGTAATACTAAAATAGTGTCTACTGCATTATTCTTCTTCTTAACTTAATTCCAAATTGTGTATCAGTAATAATATCAGATTTAATAGCCTTAAAGAAAAGTCTTTGATTTTATATGCAAGTGAAAACTTTTCCTATGCAGCTTAGCAATGTTATCCATCTTTACTTATTTGCATTGGATGGATCACCATTTATTTTTACAAAATGGTATAATAAGACTCATGTTCCAACTTGAAGGATAAATACCGCTGCTAAATCTCATTAAAACTTTTCAACATGCAATTTGATAAAAGTGGATATTATTCAATAATATATTCATTCAAAACTGTGTCAAGACCTGGTGTTTTATTGAATTTTTTACAGCTGAGCTAAGATCTTCAGTTGAAATTGGAGCATCTAACTCTGCAGATATCGGTTCGCTTAAATTCTCAGTTATAACTTCGTTTTGAATGTTTAAAGTTTGCTCTAATTGACCAGTAATATTTTCTGATAAGGCTGTTGCGAGTGTCTTAAAATGTTCATAAAAATCACAACAATCATTCGAATGATATTAAAATGTTTCTGACTTTTCAAACGATTCCAAAACTCACGAGGACTTCCTTTTCATAAATCATACAATTTTTGCTCTCTTGCTGTATTGTAGAGTAACTAACTTGTTTGGTAGAACCGTTTGTATCGTTTCTTCTTCATTATGTAATTCCTTCTATTTGCATCGGATTTGAAAGAAAAGTAATTACTCAAAGCACTTTCATATAGCTTCCTTTTATCTCTACACTCACCATTAAACCAATGAACATTAAACATTAAATTTCCCATTCTAAAAATGCAAAATATCGATTTGCAGTTTTGGTAATAAAGAGCATCAATGCTTCAGTTTTTCATTTATTGATTTTTGGTCTCTGAGTCCAATAGTACTACCATTAAAGCGTTCTTCAAATTCCCAAATGTCACGCTGCATATCAGCAAGGAACCCGGTTTTAGAACCTGGATTCCATTTATGTTGTAGCATTGTAACTTTCGTATTATTCCGATGACTAATTGAAGATTTTAAAGAGACTATGATTCAAAAATTCTGTAAAACTTTGTGCTCGAAAGATCTTAATGAAAGAGAAATAATTATCAGATGCCTGTTTTGGTCATTATTAGCTTATCCGTCACCAGAACCGCATTCGTCCCCTCCTTCTCCGTCTCTTTAAGTATTGGGAATAAATGTTTCCGTGCACAATACTGTGTTTTTGGGAACTGTTCACTTAATCCGAAATGTATTTGTTCAGGTGGCCACCATATTTTCTCACTTTTTTCTATCCGGACATTATGTAAACTTTGTAAAGATAGGACAGATTTTCTGGGTGTGAATTTTCAAAGTCGATGAGCTTGGTGTGATTTTATTTCTCCTTTTGCATTTTCGACCTTCAGATTTGTTTCGCATAATTCCTAACCTTTTCCACGCATAATTCCAAACCTTTTCCACGCAGTTCTCCTCTTTTTTTTCACGTATATTAAGAAACAACAAATGATCCTGCATTGACCGACACTGAAGATCAGTGATCTGACGTTTCAACTGACTAGTGAATGTTTTGATCTGCTTCATGTCCTCAGAAATGGAGTTTTTCACACTTTTCCAATGTATCGGAATCAAAGTGACGACTTTCCTGAATGGCGCGAACTCTATTGTAAAGTATAGAGACTTTATCTTTGATTCTGTACACCTTTAGCGCAACGTTATCTAGTTTCTTTAATTTTTCTTCCATTTTAGACAATTTCGGTACCATTTGCTCAAGTGGATTACAGCTCACTCATTGTGTACAGTCCTCTGATGCGTTAGATCTATGAACACGGGTGGGTGAGTGTGAGGGAGAGTATACATGTTATTAATGCGGTGAGATACCAGATGGCGGAATTAATACTAGCTGGGAAATTTGTGAATACTGTGATTATTATTATTCACCGCCAGGAGATTGATTGTCAGACATCTTTTCCTGTTGTTAATTGGGAACACTGTTTTGGGGAGAGACAATCTGATTCTTCTTGCACTTCAGATTGGTTTTCTACATACCACCTTGTTTTGTTTTGTATTCATGCAAACGATGAACTTTGCCATGTTGTTTCCAGTATCGTATAAAATCATTTTTGGTACTAATTTAAAAAATGATTCGTTTTGATGGTAAAAAATACTAACATATTTGATAAAATCTTCCAAGCGAAACACTTTACACAGAAGTCACATTTTTTTTGTTGTTGTTTTTCTTCAATTCCAGAACATACAGGGGTTTAGATTTTAAAATTAGGTGACTTGTGTAATAATTTATTTTCATACTGGAACGTGTTGTTCGTACACAAATCAAAGCAATGTGCAAAGCAAACTATGGGAACGGAACACATGTAACAGACCGTGCGTTATACAACATATCAAAATAGTAATAATCTGTAGCTGTTATGGTTGGAAGAAAGAACAATTCCATTCTCAATTAAAATATTCTTGAAGCACGCTTTTCTTCATTCACGAGACGATCTTACTCTAAAACTCTTGAATGTGCTTCGCTCATTGATGCTGAAATACATAAAAAAAATACTGTCTTTCCAATTAAAACGTCGTTATAATAGCAATCTTGTTATATAGATCTGCAATATATAAGAGATTTAATTTACATTCCTTTTCCCCATACTAGGGAATATAGTGATTTTCGTTCCTTTGAACACGCTTTTCTACTTTTACTGTGTCAGACCTCATAGGAATATTTACGTGTTCATTAGGTAGGGAAGTAGGTATTGTGTTTCCACCAATTTTCCAATTGAAAATACAACCTTTCTTCGATCCATTTCTTCTGTAGACAATGCTACAACTATTATTCTTATTAATACAATCCTTCTTTTGATTGATACAACTCTTATCCTCACTGATTTTAAAATTCCATGTCACCAATAACAAGTAAACGATATAAAGCATTGCTTATAAATGAGCAGAGGTTCTTGCTCTGAGTGATATCATTGGCTAATACAGGGTTTCCAGCTATAATTGATCATAAAATTATTCCAGATCTGGAATCTTCTAGGAACTTTAGAATGTTATTGGTAGGCTGCTGAGAAAATACACCACTTTGAGGAACGCCTGGCTAATTAATGTGGATTCATATTTAGTCCCATTTTTAGGAACAGTGCTATAAGTATTGGAGTATGATTCCTTTATTGCAACGAAGATTTTGCCAGTGACTCACAACAGGGAAAGCTTTATGAAATATCCCTCATGTCATACGGTGCCAATCGATTCCCTGTTTCCAAAAACGTGGCACAGACTTTGATTTTAATTTCAGGTAGTGAAGCTAGGTGGCTTCATATAAGTTCAAAGATGGCGTTATGCAACTTGATCCTTTCGGAAGTCCTGCTGTTGAGCATTTTGAACGTTTTGCATTTTTGTTTAATACCATGCATTATATCTATTAGACATACATATTTCTAATAATTTGCACAAAACAATAACGACACACGTGTGTAGCTGTCGGGATCATTTTTATTTTTTTCTCGCCAGTTGTACATTGGTATAATTAAGTTTTAATTCCGATCACAGGTTATTTTTAGTATCGCATTTACTGACAACATATCGTACACGTTCATCCTGAACGCCATCAATCCACGGTGTTTTGCGTAACCTAAGTTGCTTTTATGCATTCTGCTTTTTCAGTAAAGGTGCAGTTTTCATTAAAACAGTGTCTTAAAGATAATTTTCTTTATTCACTGTATAACTCAAGAATGGGGTGAAGAAATGTCTTTATTCACTGTATAACTCGAGAATGGGGTGAAGAAATGTCTTTATTCACTGTATAGCTCGAGAATGGAGTGTGGAAATGTCCTTATTCACTGTATAACTCGAGAATGGGGTGTAGAAATGTCTTTATTCACTGTATAATTCAAGAATGGGGTGTAGAAATGTCTTTATTCACTGTATATAATCGAGAATGAGGTGTAGAAATGTTAAGAGTAATTTGTAAATAAGTAGTATTCTAGTATTTGGCAAATAAGTTAACTTTCTCTTGTAGACTGCATGCTATTTATCCATCAAATGTTCGTTCGAAGCTGCCTTTAGACCTTTTAGTCCTCTCACTTTTTTTTATTAATAACTTCCAGAGAATCCTAATATCTAACTCTATTGCTTTGTCTTCATTATTAAAGGCACTTACATAGTATCGATTAATCGCTAGCGTTTAAATTTTCTTATATTCCTTCTTGACATTCATGTATTGTTTATAGCCGACAGGCATTTAATCCAGTTGATAGACATGGTAAAACTATTATAATGGAATACGAGCCACACGGAATTCTGATTTACAAAAAACTGTCCGCTCTTATAGAACAAATGAAGATAATAATCTAATGAAATTATGATTGGAAATTCCGAGAAAATTCGTCTCTTATCGTTAAATGACGTCATTGCCATCTGAGAAATGGAATTGTTATTTATATACCATCTGTTCCTTTCGTTTAATAGAATAGTCAAGCAGCTGAAGGTAATGTTTTACTTTGGTCTCCTGAGGTAAACATCAGGTGCTGTCCACTTAATTTCAGTATAATTAATACTTATTTGCATGATCGAATTGAAGGTCGAATATGTCATGATTTACAAACTATCATTTGCGTCCAAATTTGTTGGCTTTGTGAAGAGGAGTTCATAAGGACTTATGTGTTTTACATTTTCTGTTTTTAAACTTTACAATAGAAACGTTTTATACTTTGCTCATTAATCTTAGCTTTGATCGTCTTAAAATACACCCGTTATCTCCTCAAGCTAACATATATTTTCCGAACATTTATAATTTTTAATCGATGTTGCACAGATGCAACTGTAGTTTTTCGTATGTTTCAAAGAGGTCCACACCATCAGAGGCAAATGTAGGTGAAAGCTCTTGAAATGATTTGGGTATCAAATAAAGGGGCACAGAAATATGGGACCATCAAAGTCAGAGACATAAAACTATTGCGCTATCAGTCAGTGCCAGGTCTATCAATGTTAGGGGCACAGCAATTTTGGGCTATCAAAGTCAGGGACACGGGAAGATCAGGGGAACATAAATATTGGGCTATCAAAGTCAGGGTCACAGAATTATTATTCCATCAAAGTCAGAAGCATGGTCACATCTAACACTGGGCTATCAATGTCATGGTCACATCTAACACTGGGCTATCAAAGACAGGGTCACACACATACTGGGCTATCAAAGTCAGGGTCACGCCTATACTGGGCTATCAAAGTCAGGCTACAGAAAGAATCGGCATAATCAAGAAATATATTATGTGCAAAAACCGAAACTTGTATATAAGACACAAACACTAAATTCAGACTGAAAGTCATTTTGTGACAACTGTTATATTTTGCCATGATACTGAGCAAACAATATAAGACAAAAGCATAAATCTGGTAATTTTATCTATATTAATAGCAATTACATCGATAATTAAAATTATTACACTTCAGTATGAGTTTCAATTTATGTGTTTTACTTCTCTTATATCAGATATATATACTTCCATTTTGTAACGGGCCATGAGCTACACAGATTGAACTTTTAGTAACCCCGCCTTCATTATCCATTGAGAAGAATATCAATCAGTCTCGTGATTATTTTAAAAAAAAAAAACAAAAAAAAAACAAAAAAAAACAAACAAAA
>JAECUM010073042.1:0-16532 GCA_016617855.1 Megalonaias nervosa | reverse complement strand
TTATACTTATCTAGGTAACTAATTGAGGAGTTTCAGCTACAAACTCAATACACCACCAATAAGTCGCTGAGCAGCAGGGAGGGCGAGGAGACAACTTTGTACGAGACCTTATTTTACAAAAATAAGGGTTCCTACAGGGGCTGAAAAATAAGGTCAATAATGATAAACCGAACCCTCCTAACAATATTATTACCGTATAGTTTAAAAAAACGGATAATAAATCGTTTTAGTTAGCTCATTTTTGTTAATTTATTTTTGACATTTGTTATAGTGCATTTAGTTTACTCGGTAGGTCACTCAATTTTTGTCATTCACCCTCCCTGCTGCTGTAATTTAAACAATTATTATAAATATTATCAATAATGAGTATTGGAGAACCACACTCAGCTAAATTAGCTCTACTGCTGCTATGATTTTTATCCAAAAATTTTATCCAGACCTATACGATATCTGGATCTTGGGTCATGAAGATTTATTGTTATAAATCCGAACGGAGCAGATTGTGCTTTTGAAAAGAAGCTTTTAAACTTAATCATGTCCATATCCCCTGAACACCAAGTATAATAAATATTCTGTAAAGTATAATTATCTACTCCATTAAACATTACTAAAATATTGCAGTTGTCTCTGATCACTTTAGGTATTTGTGTATATCGTTGTGTGACGTATATAACATCTGTATTCTTGTGTCTACCTCGAGAAAATATTCTAGATGGATTAGATTGTTTGTCAAGCATTACATCATCGTACACCACTAAATTATTAATAAATCCATCTAGGTCATCTACAGATGGGGCTTCATCAATATCGGTGATAAAATCAATAACATCATTATCGTCTTCATTCCGCAATTTTGCTTTTTCATTAAAATCTTTAAGTATTTTGTAACAGTGTTGATCATCTACAGATGGTGCTACTAAATATAATTTATTCCATTTTAACCATCGCATTATTAAATTTAATAATAGTTGTGTTTTACCTGATCCAGATGGACCTATTATAATCATCCTTATCGAATTTGGTAATGCTGGATGATGCTTTACCGGTTCCTGTTTTCGTGTCGCCGAAAAATCAATTATATCCATATAGTAAATAACATGAGTCTATATTGTGTTCGATGTAGATTATCTACACCCACCACTGGACTGACAACAATAATAACAAAAAATAAACGACGTGCATTAACAGGTAAATGTGTAAAATGCGGCACGAAAAAATATAAATTTATCCCCATGTCTGATTCAGGGACAAAGACAGGTGGAGATATAGCCGCTTTATTAGGAAAATTACCTGGAACTCCGTGGGCTAAATATCCCGGGGAAAAACACTTACCAGGGTATAATTATTGCGGTCCTGGAACCCGACTTGACATCCGACTTGATGATCAAGATCAACCAAGACCAGGAGAGCATCCAGGAAATAAGATTGATCAAGTGTGTCATGTTCATGATGTTGCGTATAAAAGTAAAGATTTACAACAAAGGCATCTCGCAGATGTAAAACTGATTCATGCATTAAATTCTATACCAAATAAATCTGTCAGAGATAAATTAGTTAGTTTTCTAGTAAAATCTGCCATGAAAAGTAAAATAATATTAGGGGCTGGTAATTAATTATATAAATATTATAATGGAATCCATTTATTATAGCCCAAGAGGATATTGGAGAGGTAGATCAGCGATTGCTAAATTATCTGAAGCAGCAAAAGTCTCACGTTCTGTTGCTGCAGCGTGGTTAGCACGACAGGCAATATGGCAAATTTATCTACCACCACCTAAAAATATTCAATATTCACATTTTGATGTCAGCGTCCCTAATGAGGTTCATCAAGCAGATATTTTGTTTTTACCACATGATACCATTAAAACACGTGGACGAAAATCACGCACATACAAATACGCATTAACTGTCGTTGATGTTGCAAGTAAATATAAAGATGCTGAACCATTATCAACAAGGACAGCATCCGAAGTTGCATCTGCATTTGAACGAATTTATCATCGAGGACCTTTGAGATGGCCACAATTATTACAGGTTGATCCGGGCAAAGAATTTCTTGGTGCAGTATTATTGTTGATGAAGAAATAAAATGTTAAAATTAGACGAGGACATACTGAAATTCATCGTGATCAGGCAATTGTTGAACGATTTAATCGAACACTTGCCGAGCGGTTATTTGGATACCAATATGCAAAAGAAATATCTACCGACTTTAAATCCGGTGAGAGATCTCGTGAATGGGTTGCGAGGTTACCAAGTGTGATAGCTGCATTAAATAATGAAATTACTCGTGCAACTTCCATGAAACCTTCTATTGCGATCACAAAAAAATATATACCCCGTAGCAATGACAGACAACAACCTCAACCAGTATTAGGTAATGTTATAGTTAGATATTTTTATGAACCTGGCGAACTTGAAGGTGGTAAAAAAAGAGCAACCGATCCTATATGGAGCGTGACTACACATACAATTTCTAGTGTGGTTAGATCCACTGGTAGACCTCCAATCTACAGATTAGATTCTACAGCCCCTCAACGTGGATTTGTACGTGAACAATTACAGGTAATCCCTGAAGACACACAATTACCACCACATACAATTACATAACCAGAACCAGGGGGTGCAGCGCCCCGACGTCGATTGCATTCAAGACAGGTCAGCATCACATTATCACGTGTATGACCAAGGTCACTATTAATTCTGTCTACGGTAAATTGTCTTGGATTATTATTCGAATATTGCCACAACATATTACAGTTGCAACTTGCGCAACTATTATTCTGTACTTGTTTTAGTTTTATAATAAATTCAACATTAATATCAAAATCACGATTATTTTTTTTGTCACACTGCTTATGACCAGATAGTTTTTTTCTTATTACGTCATTGCTAACAGTCTGATTATTATTTTCTGTAAAATTCATAATAACCCTATGTAGTTGAGATATTCTTCTGACTCTAGAAACTGCGAGATAAACTAAATTCGACCATTCGATCCGATCATCTATAATCCAAATATTTGTATCAGAAATCGTTAACCCCTGTGAAGAATGGATTGTTATAGCATATCCTAATGTCCACGGTGATTTATTCATATTCAGCGCATTCTCAACGATATTAATATCGACTAAAACAATATCATTCAAGACAAGATTCTGTATTCCACCACCAGGAATTTCAACATCAATATTCTGTCGTCGAGTATCTGTTGGGCGATAACATAATGGTACAGGTAGATCTAAAAACTTTTCTTTATGTAACATAAATAATTTATCCTGTAGTTCATCACGAACTATCTTTCTACTTGCAACTATTAAATCAGCAGGATTCCATAAATTTAGAAAATCATTCATAGAAGTCTCTGGAATTACTCCTCGCATTATTTCACATTGTACTCTGTCTGGTTGTAGTCTGATTAATCTTTTAAATTCCTTCAACGGTTCATCAATAGCTCTATGATCATCATTTATTTCCTCGTAATAATCTACATTATTCTTCAGCCATTCATGTGGAGACTGTCCAATAAAGGGTGGTGGTTGACCATGATCACCACACATTATCACAGCAGTATTTTTCGTCAATAACCATTCAAGAAATGTTTTTAATGTTTCTAATGGCACCGTGCATATCTCGTCCCAAATGATAATTTTAGGTATATATTTTTCACCCATTCGTTCGGGAGTCCATGTGTCTCCACACCATCTAAAGAAACTATGATAAGTACACGATTTTACTCCTCGTTCTTCTATTTCTCTGGCTAATTTATGTGTCGGTGTCAAAACAATTATATCCGAATTATTATTCATGAATAATTTAATCACACGAGTTGTTTTACCTGAACCACCGCATCCATTAAGATAAACAGTTTTATGTCTAGATATAGGATCATATACAGATGGTGCTGATGAATTTGATATTTGATTATTATTTTTGTAATATATTTCCTTAATTTCAACGTCGGCAGATTCAGAATAACTAAATATATTTTCTTGTTTTATTCTCCATGATCCCCATTCACCATTACCAAGTAGTGGTTTTAATAAATCTGTATATTTTTTATTTATATAAAACGAATCCGTTGCGACTCTGACAGCATCACGAGGAAATCTATTTATCATAGACAGTAGATTTATAGAAACATATGCAAACATAGATGATCTTAAATGAGTAAACTGCGGTGAGTCACCATCAAGATAACTCACAATTGTACCTAGTTTGGTTCCGTCTGACAAATAAGCATTACTCCGATTTATAAATGTATTTTTTTCTGTTGTATCAGCAATTATAAAATCGAGTTCAACATCGTCCATAATCAATCTTGTACAGTGTCTTTTATGATCATATGCTCCTCCTTGAGTAAATTTACCAATTATCTTTCTACCAAGATCTTTTGCAAGGTTTTCATCATGCTCGTCCCTGCATTTATGCATATTATTAATAATTTTAATAATGTCATCTTCATTAAGATCAGGAAATTCTTTCCTGGCATCATCAATATTAAATCTATTTGGTTCTGGTAACCAAATTTGTTTCTGTGGACTATATGATATAATGGCCTCACTCACCTGTAAAGATATTAAAATTCCAACATCAAGCATATATCGCAATAGTACTATTGGAACCCAACATCGCTCTGAAAAATGTCTTCCAAACCAAGTATAAGTAATCGGATGGAGATTTTCTGCAAATTCGAATGATTCTACATGAGCAAATCCTGTTAAATCAAAATCTGGTAAATGTCCGTTTTTTGCAACCCTGGTCATTTCGTGTGATGGATGTCCGAATCTCTTAAAGTATTTAGAACATTCTCCGTATCCAAGAAAACTTCCAGGATAGCATGCCACCATATCGACGGATATAATGTCACTATAGTTGTATTTAGTATTCCATAATCCTCCGTGTCCATATTCTACGCAACTTTTATGAATATCCTCAAGAAATTCCGATCGTGTTAGTTTCCATAAATTTTTCTCCTGAGCGAAATGAGCTGCTACGGATGGAACTGTAAAACAATTATTTAATAATTGTCTAATTTTGACATCGTCTGAAGTATATTTCAGCGCAAGATTTTCCATTTCTACATTAAGAGATTCTGTGCGGTAAATATCACCATTAGGCCGTACAAACTGATCGTAATAATCATATTCTGAACTTTGAAATAACCAAACAGATACAGGGTCACTTTTACTGATATTTTTGATAAAATCAAATATATGACCATCATAAAATTTAACTTTTCTATCTCGTGGAAATATTGTTACTGCTGAGGTCCATGCGTGCGAATTATGATCAATAATATCTATTGGAGCTCCTCTTGATTCATATTTTGTTTTATATAAAATCTCTCCCGTCAACGTTTTTACTGTTATTGGGAATTTCAATTTCTTTTCTAGTTCAGCGACATCTTTGATAGATGCTCCGGTATCTTTAACTGATTCTGCCCAAGTATTTATTTTTTTACGTCGTAAACCTGTTAAACCATTACCACGTATCGCATTTGTAAAATGTTCTGTAACTCGTTCAGCTACACAGTTTATTCTTGATTCTGACAATTTCATAGGTTTTAGATCCCCGACGTCGGGTTTATTATTCAACGGAAATATTCCATATACAATTGCAGTTGCTGGATAACTCTGTATATAATATAATTTGTCAACACCTGTTAGTATTCCGGGCTTAGATTTATTATTTAAGAGAACAATATTATTTCCTGATTGTATGTGTACTGGATCGCGTTTGTCACGAATAATCCAAATATCTTCTTTTGTATTTACAATAAATTTTATTAAAATAAAATATTTTTGATCATCAAGGTGATTAATAATTATTTTTCCTCGTTTGTCATTCATCATATTAGTAACATTTCCGACTCTGAATGTTGACCATACATGAGCAGCACCATCGTCACGAAATTCATTTTTTGCTTCACGAATACGTTCTGTTATATCCTCATCTGTTAATGCCAGATCTTGCATCAAAGTACTAAATTTATATTCTGATAATCTGTCAAGATCAAATCTAGCATGGGAAGGTTCAATTGCCGATAATTCCTCCATATAATTAAGACAAATATTTAAATTAAAATTTTAGTATATATATAATGTTTGAAACAAAGAACAAATGTGTTTGGCTCAGAATTGGATATATTTCTCTTTGTAATAAACCGTGCGTGAACAAATACTGCGGATATCATGCACAGAGTATCAAAAATGGAAGTACAGGACCAATACCGTGTATTCAGTGTGGTGTTGGAGTCAGAGGAAAAACTCAATTGTGTCTAAAATGTGGCGGAAAAAAATACAGGGAATTAAAACGATATTATGACAAAAAAAATAAAACTGACTCTCCTATAAAGACAGAAGAAGATTATCTGGTCAGATTTCAAAATAATGATTTAGACAAATAATATTATTATATAAATGGAGCAAAACGAATTTGTGAAACATCCTATAATAAAAAATTATGAAGCATCCCGAGATGGTGTGATCAGACATTGTAGATTGAAAAAACCAGTCGGTAATCTTGATAATGCTGGTTATTTTAGATTTCGTGCTGGAAATAAAAATTCTTTATCAAGTAGATTCATCTACGAATGTTATTTTGGGGTCATCAAAGATGGATTTGTAGTTGATCATATTGTCGGAAATCCCAAAAATAATCGGTTATCCAACCTGCAGGCTATTACACAGAGTCAGAATAATACACGTGGAAATACTGGAAAATGTAAAAAGTTTGCAAGAAGATCTATTAAATCCATAAATGTAGAAACAGGACGGGAAATAACTTTCCCATCAATTAATGCGGCTGCAAAACATTTTGGCATCAATTCTGCTTCAGTAAAACGTGTTGCAGATAATATTATTAGATCAGCATTTTCATTCAAATACGATCAGAAGATTATATTTGAATATATTATCTAACTCTGTTTTCCTAATAAATAAATTGTATATAATTCGATTTTATATTTTACCTTCACCGTCGCTGCTCTCGGTGTCACTTTCACTTTTGACAGAATCAAATAACATAATCTTTCTTAATTGCATTACACGATTATCCACGATCTTCTTTTTCTCGTATTCACGAGATAGTTCGGATCTAATATTTTCGATCGAACGTGCAAGAGGCGCAAATAGTTTTACCTGTTTGTCATTTACCATTGACAAGGATTCTAACATAGACTGATAAATTGATTTTACAAATTTATAATTGGATGGTAATGTGTATTTATTGTCAGTTTTTCTTTGTTTTAATATTTCATAATCGCATAATATTTTTTCAGGATCGAGATTATCAGATAGATTTATTCTGTTATGTTTTAATTTTTTAATAGCAGAAATAATATCATTTATATTTTCTTGGTTCATTATATAATAATTATTTCTTTAAAATAAAATAGCATCGTTCCGAATACTGTCAACATTCGTCAGCCATAGGAATCGAACCACGGTCGTCAGTATCATAGTTGTTGCAACTATGATACTGAGCCATTTTCCGATTCATACATATAGACGTTTTAAAATTATTATGTAGTAATTATACCCAATAAATTTTAATTTTCTGTCAGATTTCAGAAATCTAGCAGATTTTCTACAGAAAATAATAATATTAATAATAATTTATAACAGATTTCAGATTTCAGATGGTAGATTTCAGAAAATCTAATAGATTTTTCACAGAAAAATAATAAAATAATAATAATATTAATAATTTCTGACAGTTTTTTGATGAATTTCATGATTCAGTCGGACAATTATACCCAATAAATTTTAATTTTCTGTCAGATTTCAGAAATCTAGCAGATTTCAGATTTTCCACAGAAAAAAATAATAAAATAATAATTTCTAACAGATTTCAGATTTCTACAAATAATAATATTAATAATAATTTCTGACAGTTTTCAGAAAAATCTAACAGATTTCAGATTTCTACAAATAATAATATTAATAATAATTTCTAACAGATTTCAGATTTTCCACAGAAAAATAATAAAATAATAATTTCTAACAGATTTCAGATTTCTACAAATAATAATATTAATAATAATTTCTGAAAATCTAACGGATTTTCCACAGATTTCATGATTTTGTCAGGCCTCATTTACAAATATTATAGATAAAATTAACAAAATCTACAAATAATAATAATAATAATAATATTTTCTGACAGTTTTCAGAAAATCTGTTAGATTTTCCACAGATTTTGTTAATCAGTCGGGTAATTATACCCGGCAGATTTCAATTTCTGATGAATTTTATAATTTAGTCGTGTAATTATACCCGGCAGATTTCAATTTCTGGTAAATTTCATGATTTAGTCGTGTAATTATACCCGACGGATTTCAATTTCTGGTAAATTTCATGATTTAGTCAGGTAATTATACCCGGTGGATTTCAATTTCTGATGAATTTTCACAGAAAAATAATAAAATAATAATATTTACAGATTTTTCACAGATTTCCACAGAAAAATAATAATAATTTCAGAAAATCTAACAGATTTTTCACAGATTTCAGAAATCTAGCAGAAAAAAATAATAAAATAATAATATTTTCAGATTTCTGCCAGAATCAGCAATTATTTTTTCCCTTATTATATTAGGAAATATTTAATCAGACGTTCTACGAGCGTATATATAAATTAATATTAAGAGATTCTTGTCTTAGATCCAAAATGTTTCCTGCCTGGTCAGTGAGTTTGAAATTTATTCTTGTCAGAAATGGATTATGAACTCTCAGGTACACGGGGTTAATTGGTTCAGACA
Source organism: Megalonaias nervosa (assembly GCA_016617855.1). Classification (NCBI taxonomy): domain Eukaryota; kingdom Metazoa; phylum Mollusca; class Bivalvia; order Unionida; family Unionidae; genus Megalonaias; species Megalonaias nervosa. The sequence continues at coordinate 7,768 of JAECUM010073042.1, read as the reverse complement.
CAATTAACCAACCGGGGGGTCTTTAGGGCTAAATGAATATAGTATATACCCCTGTTCCGCAGTGCCACTGCGGTGATTAGATTTTGAAAGATCTACTTGATAACTGTCATCAATTACGTCACATACCAGATTGACTGCAATTGTTGTTGTTATATTAACAATACCAGGTGATATATGTCGACCACCACCGTGTGGATCATTATTATATTTAAGAATGGTTGGTGTAGGTATTAATTTTTTCCATGAATCACATATTCTTTTAAATTGTTCATCAATAAGATCATTAACTGATTTCTTTAGCTCTTCATAATTAAATCCAGGAATTATAAATGTTGATAGTTGTTCTCGCGTAATTCCGAAATGTTTTAGAAATACTATTGTGAACAGAAGATTTAGTCTAACACCTCGAGGTGGACCGTCTTCATCAACTATATATAACTCTTTATATCGTCTATCTGCTAATATGTTCACTAATTTTTTTTCTCTGTTAACAATAATATCATTCATGAACTCTAGGTCTGAAGCAACTTGATTCAAATGTTGTATTACTTCAATTATTTGATTTTTTAAATCATCGTTGTAGGAAGTGTTAATGCTGGAAAATAAATTTCTTAGATCATTAAGTACACGTCCGTGTTCAGACTTAATTGTATTAGCATATGAATTTATTTCATCAACATCAAGTATTATTATTTTACCTTTTTTACCATCAACTATTTTTGTAAAATGGTCTTCTTTTTTATCTATATAATGTATAACTCCATCACCAAAATATCGTCGCCATGGGTAAGCATTTTTTTTCTGTTCTATATTCTGGAGGTTTTATAAATTTTTTAACATCTATGACAAAATCAGATCTCTGTGGTTCTGGTGGTGCTTGATAAACCGGTGGATATTCAGGCCAACCTAATACTGATCTAATCGAACTTTGATAAATATCTACGGAGTAATCGGGAGAATTTATTTCAATAATCGCAGATAGTGTTGGTTCGTAGACAGTAATTGCTATTTTGGATTCTTTTCCTGTAGTAGATTTAATTCTGCGTTGGAACTCATCATTAATCTGCTCTATTTGATAACTGCCCGTTGGAATAGAAACTATTTGCCAATCAGGAGTTCCATCAGATTTATTCTTATTAGCAAATATTAATGAATTATTTGGCTGTAGTCCACCAAATGGTTTTGATCTAATATTGGGCCAACTATAATAAACTCGCAATTGTGCTAATGCTATTTCTTTTGCAGGAATTGCGGTTGGAAAATTGACACTAAACTCAGGATTGGTCGAACTTAACGATATCATCGTAGTTTTTGACGGAGTTGTATTAGTGACGATCTGCTGAAGTAATTCCCTGTCTGTCATTATTATTATTGTTGTTATTTAATTCATTAAAATCATTTGCGATCACTTTAAAAGCATCATCATAAGTTTTCATCATCATCGCAAATTCAGTATCAGATATTTCACCATCACTAACACACGAAGAAATATATAAGGATAATTTAGAACATGCCTCTACCACTGTGTGTAATTTAATCATATAATCGTGCAATTTAGCATTTGTACAAGTATGTATCTTTTTGGTTATAATACCTAGAACACCAGCAATAGTCGTTGATGCTGAAACAATAATGGTTATAATAGTAGGTGCTGTCATCGTCAATGTTGATAATAATAATCCTGTTCCAGTAATAACAGCAGAAACCGAGTAAACAACTACATCGATGACAACTATACGTCTTTTGTATTTTTTTATCTTCGTGTTATAATAGTCGATAAAATTATTTAGTTTAGTCAGACGTTCACATACTTGATTGCATCTGTAAAGTTGAACGTCAATGCGAGACTGAGGTTGATCCATTATTATTATATTAAGTGATTAATTACGGTGTTTCAACCACAAATTCCATATGCCACCAATAAGGCTCTGAGTTTTTTTTTTTGATCATCTATTCTCAGTATAAATGTTTCTTCAATATTTTTACTTAATAATATAGATACAACTCCAGAGAGAGAATCAGTTGAATGACGCAATATATATCTGTTAATTATAGTAAATCTTTCATCACTAAATACGGACAGTCTGTAAATACCAGTAATTTCTGCGGTATATTTGATAGTATTATTTTGTGGTGTCCATGTTGATGATCCTGATGCTACTGTGTATACGATATTTTTAATCGAACTGTGGGGGATTATATATCGATTTATTTTTTTATTAATTTCAATAATATCACTTTCTAAACTAAATTTTTCTCTATTTAATGTATAAAGTTTTGCTTCTATATCAATTAATTTTTTATTAATATCATCAAGTGTTATATCAACATTTGATGGCTTTCCAAAAAAATCATTTTTAAGTTTGTTTATGTTTCTGTGAAAACTTAAAAACGTATTCACGTGACTAAGAAATTCATTTTTGAGTGTTGTTATTTCATTATTGATTGGAACTTCCTTATCATCGACGTATTTTTTATTAACTGCATCAAAATCTCTCTCTGGTCTTCTGAGATTAGTAATGCTGTTGTTATTCATATTGAGAAATGCGCGCATTATACCGCGGTTGGTCAATACGTACTTAGATTCTTGATCGTCGACATATTTCTTTGTTGCGGCGTCTGTATCTGAGGTTGGATTTCCAATGTCGGTGATTTTATTCTGGTTCATATTAATGTCTCCTGTAAATACATCGCCGGATTTCTTAATATAATTACTGAGTGATGTACCAGAATCTTGTATTTTACCCTGATCGGCAAAAATAACTATATTATCAGCGACTGCAGTTGGAATTCTTATAAGAACATCTGGTAGTTGTATATTACTTGTTTTTAATCGTCCTTGTTTATCCTGAAAAACAACTACTTCGTTTTGATCCACACTTGCGAGATTTAATAAATCATCAATTTCATTTCTGAGTTGATCAAGAGTTGCATACTTAGATAAATCAGCCTGCTGATGACCTCTACGGGAAGATCTTCCATAAATATCCACCATTATATTTACTAATGTCTGTTTAAATATGACGTCGTAGTATATTCATGTACAACTTTGTGGGGTGGTTTTGTTGATTTTGATATAGCATCAAGTACATTAAGTACTTCTCGACCACATATTGGTGGATCGGTTAATGTTTGTGTAGGTAATGTTGAATACCATATTGGAATACTTTGATAGCAACTAATATACTTTAAGAATTCTTTTGGTGGAGCTAGTCCATATGAATCAAAATAAATAATTCCACGTGGATCAATTGCATATCCGACCCAATGAGTGCCTGGACCAGAATTTTTATCGAGATTAATAATACCTGTTTCAATATTATTTGGCTGTTTTGGTAATTGATCGCGCATAAAAACACCTCTAAAATTTTTTATTTTTAATTTTTTAGCAGCATCTAGTAAATCAAAATTGGACATAGGAGATATCAGTAAATTGTCCCTGGTAATCTTAGGCCTTTTCCGTACCAGTGTGGGGTCCCTGGTAATCTTAGACCCCTTCCCTTTTTTTTGATTCCCTGTCCGGTTGCTTTCTTTAATGCCATTCCAGCAGCAGTTCCAACAGCACCTAATGCAGCTGCTTTTGCAACAGCTGGGGCTGCAGCGGCAATTAATGCTGGTATAGCAGCAAGAAGTGGAAATATACCACCCGTCTTAATGATATCTTTAATGGCACCCGCAGAAAGATTAAGTTTTATACCTTTATTTGATTTTTTTGCTTCATTGAAATACCCGAGTTGACGTTCTGTAAGAGATAATTTATTTGAGCCGCTCATCTGATCTTTCTTTAGCAATATTTTTAATCCGCAATTATTTTTTGATGCTGATTGTATCTTTTAAATCTGACCAGGAGTCAGACTAACACTAACATTATTATACGACATTATAATATTTATAAATAATCTAATTACATGTTTTCTACTGGAGCATCAACGACTCTCATTCGTCCACCAGCACCTTCAAGTAACATCGATTTATCGCTGAGTATGACAGCAATTGCTCTGTAATTGGCAATAGCTCCTATTGTCACACAAGCTCGAAAATGTATATCGACTACAGATTGTCTGGTTAAATCTAAATGTTCGAGCGAAAAATAATAAATTGGGTATAATGTTGTAAAATCCAATTGTGATATTTGTAAACCAGTATCAACATTTTGATCACGTCCCATGAACGTCATTAGACGGTGATATACACGTGCTACATGATTTTTGATCGAAATTCAGTAAAATATCCTCGGATGGTTCTTGATGTCCATTTATTCTTAAGGAAACTTCGGAAACACCAAGATTATCAAATATCATAATACTACGTGTTTGATCATCCACCCGTGCAGCATCTTGAAATGCAATAAATATATGTCGTGGTGCAGAAACACCTTGTTGTGATGCTATTTGCCACGTAAATAAACCATTAATATTACTCTGGATAGCATCTGTGGTCATTGTTAACCACGATAATGCTGATTTACCACCTTGATTCATAAAAGAAAGTAGATGATCTTCTTCAGTTATTGATGGGGTCATCACTGGCATCCACAATGAAAGTTTTGTCAGAATTACTTTGCCAGGATCACCAGCGAGTCTCCATAATGCATCGTTGTCGGTTGCTTTTCGTACAAGTACAACTGTATGCTTAGCTCCGAAAATGACTTTTCTGACATTTCTACAAAATCCAAATATATGTGATAGTGGAATCACACATGAAAATGCTCTTCTTCCACCACGCAACATTGCTCGACGTGATCTAAATCCTAAGTTGAAATCTGGATCTACATTAATAATCATACTTTGTACATCCGCATTGGCGTTTCTAGCAAAATTTCTTGGTTGTCCTATTTCATATTGTCGATACTCTGGAGAATCAGTTGTATCCTTTGCAAACATCATTGATGGACCAGCTGATCTTGAATAATCATCACTATATCTTGCAAGACCAAGTATTGTTGTTGCAACGTCGACGTCCTTCTGAATAGATTCAATATTTTTTCCGTCAATCATGTACGTTGCACTGTCAAATAATGCCATAATACCATTATTAACAAAACCGACATTAACATCGTCTCCATATGCTACTGGTGCTGCAGGATTAGCAATATTTAAAATTTCACCTTCGACTTCAATAAATGCTTCAGCGGGTAAGAAATATCTACTTGCATCCTGAACCTGTAGTTCAATTCGTCCACGTTGATCTGGAATTTGTGCGTCGTAAGAATAAAATTGATAATCACGCACAGACTCATCTTTAAGTACTGGTGCGTCCATGTCAAATGCGGGATCAGACATACGTTTGAACATCTTTATTATATTTATTATCGTCTAAAACGAAGATTACTTCGGGAAGTGAGACCACTTCCTGCTATCAGACTAGCGGTTATATTTTTTTCTTTTTCTGATAAAGGCACATCAGCCAACTCTGCTAGTTTTTGATTAGCAACTTGATTTATTATTTTACTGACATTTGCAGGCATTACTTCAGTACTAAGTAATTTTACTGGTTGAGGTCGGACCACAGGTCTGCGTATTAATCGTGTTAATCTATCTTTAATCGCTGAAAATGCTTTACCAGCAACATTACCAACAACACCAATACCCTTTTCACGAACAACATCAATAGCTTTCATTCCCAGTTGCTTTGCAATCGGTATTGCTTTTGGGGCTATCCTTCTAAATAGACCCTGAACAACATCACCTAGTCCATCTCCGTAGGTTGTTTTATATACTGGTAATCGAGAATTTATCACCCTGACCATAGTTGGTCCAATTTGAGTACTATGTACGATCATTTTATTATAGTAATTGTATTTAATTACATACTCAGTCGCTGTAATAGTCATCGGCAATTTCATTAATAAGAGACTGATAAACATCAACATCCATGATACCACCAGTAAATAATCGTCTGCAAATATCAGCCGCCTCATTAATAATTTCTGGGGAATTATTACCAGCTCGTTTTCCTCCGATGAGAATTTCTAATCGATCGACATCAGCAAGGATATTATTGGGACAAGTAACAAGACCACTTCCTAAACCACTTCCAATTACACCGGGAGCGTCTTGAAATTCTTCTTCTTCCTCTTCACTTGGTTTCGATGATGTTGTTTTCTTTGGTGTAGGAGATAGAACTGGTATTTGTGATTTTGGTGCTGTTTGTTTTGAAGGTTTTTTAATTTGCTTTTTCTCCTTTTCTAATTTGATTAATTTATTAATTTCACTAACATAATCCTGATATAGTGGATCATCAACTCTAGTTTGTTCAACATTCATTTTTATGCGATATAATGATTTTTGCCATTGTTCACGATTTCTAATATCTTTAGCATATTCAGATTTCATTAATTTACCTCTTTGACTAAAACTATCAAAAGCAAATTTAGCTAATTGTTTTATTTTAAGATCATTAATTGCCTCAACAATTTCTTCATTAAATTTATCTATCAATTTAACTGTTGATTTTGGTTCAGGGGTTAGTGCTTCAGCACCTTCTTCTACCTGGTCTGCATCTTCAGGTATTTCAGGGACTGGCATCGCAGCAGATATTTCGGCTGGAAGTTCTCTAAGAATCTTTTTTGTCTGTTTTGTTCTTTTTGCTATTTTTCCAGTTTCTTCAGAGGTTTTCTCTAACACAGGTTGAATACCTTTAGTGGTCTCAGTGATAGGTTTAAATAATTGTTTTGTATCCTCCTCAAATTCAACATGAGATTCTTGTCGTTGTTGTAATTGTTGCTTGACAGCATCACGAACAGGTAAATATTTTCTAATTGCTTCTAGTCGTTCTCTTGCTAATCTAGCTGAATGAGGTTCTCCGATGACAACCATATTAATAATATTTATAATAATTGTTTAAATTACAGCAGCAGGGAGGGTGAATGACAAAAATTGAGTGACCTACCGAGTAAACTAAATGCACTATAACAAATGTGAAAAATAAATTAACAAAAATGAGCTAACTAAAACGATTTATTATCCGTTTTTTCAAACTATACGGTAATAATATTGTTAGGAGGGTTCGGTTTATCATTATTGACCTTATTTTTCAGCCCCTGTAGGAACCCTTATTTTTGTAAAATAAGGTCTCGTACAAAGTTGTCTGCTCGCCCTCCCTGCTGCTTGAGCCAAACATATTTTTTCTTGTTTTCCTGGAGTCATGCTGCAATTTTAACATTGAGGAATTAAAGGTTCATGAATGCATTTCTCACAAGCACGATGAGATACGCAAAAGTTAGGAATGTGAATTCGAGTCTCATGTGAACATTCAAAGTAAAAGTAAAGAGAAAATTCAATGTTAAAGACAAGAGAAAATCCACACAATAATCTTGTTTCATTTTCTTCTGCTTGTCATCAATTAATTCATCCTCCAGTTCATTTTCACATTTTTAATGTAACATTGAAGATCTCATTCAACAACTTGGTCACAGAAACGACATCTTTTCCTACACAAACGTCTAGGTTTTGGTTTTTCGTACAAACAAGCCATCAACAAATAGAACACACTGGCAGTAATGTGTGTGCAATTGTCTGTTGCTGAACATGTTTCATGCGATATTGTTCATAACACGTGAAACTGACGAATGGTCGATTGGAACTAGAGCATGGAATTCTTTTTGTCTTTCAGGAATGCAATGTTTGCAAGCTAAACACCCAAACCACTCTCCACAATCAGTAGGCACTCCCAATTGCTAAATCTTTGGTAACCTCTTTCGCAATTATATTCATATCCATGAAATTCTGTGATAGCTATAATGGCATCGAAATGATCTTGATGATTA
>JAECUM010073040.1:0-19189 GCA_016617855.1 Megalonaias nervosa | reverse complement strand
AGGTATTAAAGCCTTTAGGATACAAAGTATCAACTCATGAATCCAGTATCTTTCCTTTATTAGTCTATTCATCTCTCCATGTACAATCAGTTGGCACGAAAGTAAAATCGAGTAAAGAGTGATTATTTGTATTAAAATGTATTGAAATATTAGAGGAGAACTGAGGATCTCTATAATTTGTATATGAAATTCGTCCTCGTAGACACTTGTTGAAGTGTTTGCCCAACATATTGCATGCTACATTTTTACAGCTTATCAAATATATCACATCAGTTGATACGCAGTATTATAACATAGAAACGCTTTTTTGGTATTGGAGTTACTAAAACAAGTACTTTCTCTTATATTTGTACATTGAGAGCACCAAAGTCTATTACATTTAGATGACGAAAAACATCTTTTTTATCTTCTGTAAGTTTAGTTCTGATCAAACAATCTTACAAATTCTTGGGTCTTCTATAAGCAAGAATCGGTTTATCTTTGTAAAGTGTTTTTATGCTGTTTTTATTTGATAAATTTAGTAGACTCCAATGTTTATTAATTACGTGGCTTATATAAAGTAATGAAGGATTATATTGTATTATAAAACGGGTTATATTTTTCTCTTTCGTATATTTTGCTGCGTTTAAAGCCTCATGTTGAGTAAGATTACTGACCTTGCTCAGCGCAGAATCAAATACATGTATAGGATAATTTCTATTTTGGAAATATGCTATTAATACATTCAATAAATTTTGTAATTGACAATCATTTAAAATAGTGCGTCGGTATCTTTTGACCTGGATTGTTAGAAGACATCTGAAACCATTTAGAAAAAGAACTGAAAAAATTCATTGATCACCTAAATTATTTTCACACGACGATTAAATTTACTTATACTGCGTCTAGTACGCATGTTCCATTTTCAGATGTAAATGTAATAAAAACTATTGATAACACTATTTCTACAAATGTTCATGTCAAGGAAACTAATATCCACCAATATGTGGAATATTCTTCTTGTCATCTCATGTGATGTAAAAACGATATACCATATGCACAGTGTGATCACCTGTATAATGCTGATATGCCAACAGTCTTTGGTTGCAACGCAGTAATATAATTTTCGGGTTGAATTCACTATAAATCCCTGTGAATGTCTCTCTCCAAGAATATTCTTTTCTAAGAGCATTCTGTATTTCCAGAGAAAATAATCACTTGAATAGAATAGTTTGAAGAAATTAATTCCAGCCCACATGAACTAGTGGTCACAACAAATACAAATTTATTCTGCTAGATCTTAAGCACGAATGAATATTTTTCTCCAGTAACAAGATTATATAGTCATCTACTTGACCACAGGTCCCAATTAACATTTTCCAAAAAAATGGTAGTAGCAGCTGTCTCGCTTGGCGCTCAGCATTAAGTTGTTAGTGTTAGTGTTAGGACTGGTCGGCCTGGTGTCGGGATATTTTGACTGGGTGGGACATGATACTACATGTCTGCGGCATGATGCTCCAGTGCTATATATCTTTATAAACTGCCACACTGCAGATATCATAGCGATATGACTGAAAAATTGTTAAAGCTACGTTAAAAATCCAAATCCTCCCACCCACCCCCGCAAAGAAAAATATATTTATGGCGGACGTACTAAAAATTATCCATGGACGACCATAATTTACAGAAATAATATATACGAATAGATTTACCTGTAATTCAAGAAATATGATATATATATATATATATATATATATATATATATAGATATATATATATATATATATATATATATATATATATATATATATATCGTCATCTTTTGAGCCTTCATCTGTCAGTTTGTCCTGATTTTCTTTCATTTTCATTGGAGTTACTGAGTTACCTAAACGCATTTGAAATCAGACATACTATTTTCCAGATGACTTTAACAGGGTAGTTCTGAAAAGAGATTCGACCCATGACTCGGAGTATGAGAACGACTCAGACTATATCAATGCCAGCCATATAAAGGTATATGGTGCATATAGAAATATTAATAATGATGATGATGATAATGATGATAATGACGATGATAATAATGATGATGATTACCATCCGCACCTGCAGATGATGATAAGGATGTATAACACGTTAAAGGAAGTTTCATTTTATTACCGTTATGGATAATATCGAGCTGTAGAAAGTCCGAATAAAAATGGGATCTAGATAGACCATTTCAGACACAATGTTTTTATTACACTGTTTACCTGCTATGTACTTTCGTCTAGAACGCATTTATCACAATAACCTAATAGTGAGGTAAATTGCCTATACGCATCTACGTGGAAACGATACAAGAGAAGGACGTTACGACAATGTAAGGAGTTTTCATTAAAAATGCCACAATATTTAATAACACATAAAAAACAGCGAAAAACCATATACAGTTGTTAAGGTATTATTGTTTTAACAGGGATTTGAAGGCAGCACGTGCTACATCGCTGCACAAGGTATGTACATATTCTCATTATTCGATCAATGAAAACTATTGGTCAATATTAGCAGTATATGGTAATAGATATCAGGAACTGAAACAAAGAGAGTAGTTCGGAATTTTCGCTTGCACTATATTGAACACCATTCAGTGTATATTTTTATATTATAGGATACGTCATACTAGTACTACTGCAGGGAAATTATTATATGGTTTCCGTTATTTTGCCAAATGATAATTCTTCCAAGGAGATAAGGAGATAAGTTAGGCTTTTAATTGTCGATGAAATAGAGGTAATGAGAATACCGTTGTGTGTTTATTTTCTGCTGTCATTGTATGTTACATCTTTATTATATGATTTACTGGCAAAATATGATTTCCTAAAGGACAAAAAATAAATTCTACTTATAATCACTTGGCGATATTTTAAGTAAATGATCAATTCAATGTACTTGAAGCTCATATCACCACAGTATTGTGAGGTGTTTTGAATGAAATATGGAATTGAGGAAGGCGATGAACATGTTTTGACTCTTTTTCATATTTCAAAAGAAATTATTGTTTATAATTTTAATATCATTTGCCAAATTTTACAAACGAAAATACTAAATTCTCTCCCTAAATTAATTTTATGTGAACACTCATGTAGTATCTTCCACACGTATTATGAAGGATACAAAATCCACAGATCATGGATGAGTTAATCTCAGTTAATTACAATCACAGGTCCTATAAACAAAACAGTGGACGATTTCTGGTGGATGGTTTGGCAAGAAGGGACAGAATGCATAGTCATGCTGACAAATCTCAGTGAAATGGGCAAGGTTTGTCTAAATTATAATTGGTGGAAAAAAATATTTTTACATGTCGCAAGAGTTTGTGTGATTATAGACATTTAAACGGTAGAAAACAGATGTTGGGACTGTTGGAGGTGGGGTGGTGCGTGTGGTGATGGTTGGGTTTTTACGTTATTGCTATTACAGTTAAGGGAATTCTGACGCAGAATAGTTGTCTATTGCTGTATTATACAACATTGGTTTAAAGATTACTCCTCCTTTGGTTTTCTTCCACGTTGGTTTTTCAACTCTGAGGAGAACATAGCGCATTCAAATCAGCAATGTTTTGGACAAATAATGACGACAATATTTATGATAATCATATTAAATTGGATCTTTAGATATAAAATATGGAGATGCTTGCATTGATTATGCAGAATAATAGGCACACATTATTAAACGAGGAAAAATAAGCAATAATAGCATTTGTAACAGAATTTCCAGGTAAATGTTACTTGAGCTTTACAATTTAGGTTTAGAATAAGCAATATTGTTTTTCATGTTGATACCTAGAACAATGTTTGCTTTTAAATCGGTAAAGGCGTTAAAATGTTTCGATATCTAATGTTATATGATTCAGATCAATAACAGCAGAAAATTAGAATACTTGAACTATATAAATCGTGATCAGAAATTAGAAGTGCGTAAGTCAAAAATGGAAGATCAGTGTTTTATGTCTTAATTGATTTTTCTATAACTTTAATTATATCATGTTGCTTCTTATATAACCTTTTTTCGAAAGAATAAAATCTCACCCTCGCATCATATGCATTTCCTTCTTGAAAATATTCTTGTGGAGGTCCTACTCTGAAGTATATGAGAAATAATTGTTTATTTTATCGAAATGTATTCATAAACATTAACCAAATTAACAAATATTAACCAAGCTTTAAGTATCACAAGGTTTTCCATATTGGCAAATTTATCAAACGGGAACCAAAAGTTCGATATTTCACATATATCTTTAGGGGTTGAAGTGCGAGTTCCGTTTGCTTATGTGTGTACTATTATCCTACACAACAGTTTCATGTGCTGCGGACAAATAATGAATAATTGATCATCAAAACTATATCAAACCACGTTTACCAATACTGCTTACAAACAAAAGAAGAGTGAACATTATGTTTTTATCTAGATGAAGTGTATCCAGTACTGGCCGGATAAGGATGAACAGACGTACGGAGATGTGACGGTTAAAATTCTACGAAATGAATCTTTAGCTGACTGTGTCAGAAGAGACTTACAACTAACTGTGGTAAACGTTGTGTTCTGATGAGCTAATTATATAATGCTATATATATTTAGAGGAATGTGCATTAAAATAGAATCTAATAGGCAATAGTTTAATAAATAAACAGATGTTTTTTTATATGGAACATTCAGCCGTCCAATTCTTCTGCTTCTTATTTAACAGAATATAAATCTAACAGTAAATGAACCCATACTTTGCCAGCATTTAACGGTGAATTGTGTTTTCGTTTTTACCATAAAGGAGAAATAGAATTCACATCTGAATTTTGTTTGTGAGTATACTAATCTCTTGCTTTCTGTGTAAATATTTATAATTTTCTGAAATCTGATTAACAGACAAGCTGTACGAGACTGGCACTAAATATTATACACGGAAATATTATATGATTCTGTTTTTAAATTCTTGCATAGTTTTGTTGGTGAAACATGGAAGTGACAATGTTATGATGACAAAAAGTAACTTGAGCTGTAACAAGTTTTCTCTCGTATCTGTTTAGTATTTGGTGCTTTGCTCTTAAAATTACAAATATGTTACCGTATTTATAAAGCACTTATAATAATGTACCCACAGCGAATATTTTCCAATACATATGCATATCAATGCAATTAAAGTAGCCAGTAAGAGCAGAAACATTTTGAAAAGGAAATCATAAAAGGTTAAAATGAACGATGATATTTATGTTTCCTATACTCATTAATATGCGCGAGAAATGGCCATTGACAAAGAAAAGTTTAGATAGCGAGAAATCGAATCACATATGAAGAGAAATTTAATTATTTATTGGAAGCTATCTTGAACAGACAATAAGCTACCCAGCTTCAATTTACAAAAATGGATGTTTAACACCCTTTACCAGAACGGGCTGAAGCTATATTTAGAAGTAAAACTTCAGTTATGCACCAAGGAAATTACTAGAAAAGAAATCAAACAGATGCTAAACCAGGACCACTAAGTCAGGTTTTTTTTTTTAGAGGGGAAAGTCAAGGAAGGTTACTCAGTTTCATTACACAGCCTGGCCAGACAAAGACGTACCGGACACGGCCTGGTCACTTGTGGAGTTCTGGAAATCTGTCAGGAAGCACAAGGCATGTGGCAAGGGTCCTATGGTTGTGCATTGCAGGTATACTTTGGAATCGTACGTTTTGAAATTATTGAATTGGAATTAAAACAATGGGAATGACGTTTGAGTGCTTACTATCTTTGTCTATGTTTCAGAGGGAGAGAATGCATACATAACCCTTGTGTGATATTTAGATCAACTCAGAATTCATGGTCCAACATAATTCGTTTATTGCGTGAACGATACTATGTGCAAAAATAAAAATAATATATATATATGTACAGGATAAATATTTAGCATGTCTCCCTAACATCTTTAGAAACAAAAGTCAATATCCACAACTGGGGCTGTTTTAGGAGAGTATCAGGTGAATATATATATATATATATATATATATATATATATATATATATATATATATATATATATATATATATATATATATATATATATATATATGTATGTATGTATGTATGTATGTATGTATGTGTGTGTGTGTGTGTGTCTGTGTGTGTGTGTGTGTGTGTGTGTGTGTGTGTGTGTGTGTGATTAGCTCAAAGTATAATTGCTCTGTGCCTCCACTTCATGATAGTAAATTTGGTAGAATTGCCATTCTTCAACACTTGTAGCATGTAAAGAGTTGTTGATACAGACGATGCAAATAATACTTGTTTGAACGAAATAATATGTTTGAAATAAGATCCGTGTTCCATGTAAACATAAGTGTTTTGGTTGACAGAATTATCTAAATCTAATGAAATCCATATTCAGTGCTGGAGTCGGAAGAACAGGGACATTCATCGCTTTGGACATCATCTACGACGAGGCATGTGAAACGGGAGATGTCGCCATTATGAAGTGTGTAGAGAATTTGCGAGAACAGAGAGTCAACATGGTCCAGACTGTGGTACTATTGATGATCTGGGCACTTTTTACTTTTGCTGTAGTAGTAAATTATTTAGTAGCCTCTATAATATAATGGATTTTTGTATTGGAGAAAAACTATTCCCAATTGTTTTCTCAGATCAGTGAGGACATCTCATGCTACGTATGACTCAAGAGTTTAAAACATGATAGAGCTAACATGTCGGTTTCAATAAATGAGCACGAATAAGCAAGAACAAGCAAAATTTAAACGGAAAATTTTAAACATTGGAAATTAGGGTTTGCAACATTTGCTAATGCGATGGAAACGTTTTCGCTTGAAATAAATGTTTTGATTGTAAAATAAATAGGCAGTTCTGCTTGCTGATATTACTACAAACTGTAGATCAATTCTGCACACTGCAGATACTAAACAATTCTTATTATTGTCTTCATTTAGTCATTTTATCAAATCATGCAACAAGAGAAGCAAAATTTCACTGAGAACGTAAAATATAATTAACATATTTATCTACGTTCTTACCTACATATATACATATCTGTATACGGCTTTCTTTCTCTCTCTAGAATCAGTTCATATTCCTGCATGATGCTGTCGCAGAAGCTCTCGGATTTGGAACAATGCCTGTATTTAAGAAACAGTTTTCAGATGTACTCAGACATTTAATAGAACAAGACGAAAGGTCCGGACTGACTCGCCTGCAAAGACAATACAATGCACGTAGTATTAAAAAGACTGCAAGTTATTTTTAAGCATTTATAAGGTTCATGAACAAAGCCTCCGACTGAATCACCTGTGCAATGTATGGGAAATCTCCAAGTGAATTACTGAGTTCTTTACGTCATGAATGCTCAAACGGAAATCGTACAATCTTGATAGTGACATTATCCTTATCTGTGGATTCCAAAATTTGCAAGAACTTGTGAAGCGCGAGCTCAGTATACACCAGTAGTAACAAAACTGTTGCTTATGTCTTATTATTAATGCGCGTGGTTGGTTTGATACCATAAGTGTCAACTACCCCTTAAGTAAGGTGCTTCCAGTGGAGAAAATGTAGTGGTAATATATATAACTCTTGAAGCGAATTTAGTCACTTATCCTGCGGTGAACGAAACAAATTCACGAGTACATTTGCTTTAGTTTGGTTTTATATGTGTTAATAGGACCCTATATAATGAATGTGCATATTGAATGCATAAACGTTAAGATAACTCGATTTCGTCTACGAGAAACTGGAAACTGCTACTAACTGTGAAAGTTGCGCATGTCTTGTGTGCTTTTACCAAAACCATCCTGGTTCAATTCTCTGTTTTGCCATTGTCACAGCGAATATGATATAAGCCTTTACAGACACGATCATCTTGAAATTGGCGAAACAAAATACTAGGTGTAGGTAAAGATGCAATATAAACTATGAGATTATGTTAGTTTTAATTCAGTTTTAGAGTCATTGGGCTTGTAGTTTAACTTCAGTGTGTAATTGGCAATTACTAATACATATTAAAGTATTTTATGCTTTAATTATGTCTGGATACATATATCATATATTTCATAGATACGTATGTAGCGATGAGTATGGTTCCAGAGTTTTATGTTGAAAGATTAAAATGAAATGGTTTCAAAAACTCTCTAATGTCAGCATGGAAATGAGATTTCTTCCATTATCATTACGTAAGGGCTGTAAAGATTAAGTTTAAGTATTGTTGGAATCATTATCAACTTAATGATTTGTTTAACTTATTTCAGATGCTCAAGAAATTAGACCTTGGACAAGAGGAAAGCAATGTGCCAGTCTACTCGAATGCCGAAGGCTTTCAGTCTGAGATCATATGGCTTCCGGTAAAATTTATATTTTGCTGTAAACATCTCTTAGTCAATAGACATTGTGAAGATTATACCTATGATGGAATTCCCAGAAAGTGATCTAATAGTCAATGGGATATTACTTTTAGTAGCATTAAGAGATTCTGAGCACTTTGAACCATTTTATTTAAGGTTCTCTGGAGGCCTTCTCTTCCGTTTTATATTTACAACTGTCGCGGTATATTAAAACCCAGATTTATTGGCCGGAACATACTTTATGTATACAAACGTTTCCGCCTGATAGTCTTGGAAATCAAAGCTCCTCAAAATTATAACTAAATTAGGTCATTCCCAAGGATTTGGTAAAATTTCAAACTTTATATCTATATTTGAAACCATCTCTTGATTTAGACCATTTCCTACTTATATCGATGACCCAAGTTAGCATTTATACTGTATTGCTATATATTTGTCATTGGAAAACATATTAATTGCAGAATCTGTCGGGAAAAGATGCCTACATCGCAGTGAAACGAATCGACGACGAAACACTGCTGGCCACCATTCGAGAGAGGAATGTCAAATGTTTGATCATCGTAGACAGCAACAGTGTAAGTAGAGATATAAATATACACTGTCTGCATCTAATAAACAAAATATGTATTACATTGTTTCTTCTTTTGAAACTGACAAATAAATCTTATATGTGAATCACAGGCATATTAAAAATAAAGAGATATGAATGTTGAACACACTTTCGACATATTCTTCACCTTGTCAGAAAATGCAATTTAGAATCTAATCGCTAAACTGATTTGCTGCATTCTCTGAGACTATTCAGTTTCTTGAAGCAAAATTGCTTTTAGTGTTTGAAAAGGTTGAATAGTCAATGACAGGAAATGCACTTTATTGATTAGGAGCAATTAAGTAAAAATGGCTGAAATGTACCTGTTCGTATGAATTCTACATTTCAAACACCTAACGCATGTTTTGAGCTCTGCTAACGTAACACTTCTTCCATGATTGTAAAACATTTCCGTTAAAAAACCCATCTGATACGCATGTATAAGACTTACAAAAATATCCCATTCGAAATATTATGTGTTATTCCACGCTTTGATATCACTATCAATATTACTCTTTCTGTATTTCAATGAGAGCTTATAAGACACTGATGTTACGACCCTGATGTCTAAAATTAAGTAATAGAAAGAAGCGAAATCAACAAGTTTTGTACAACGTAAGAAATAATTTAATTCTCTAATTTATACAATGAAAATGTAAGAGGAACTTACATTATTATGAAATAAATCCAAAATATTCCTTAAAAATCCTCAGAAGTCAAAAAGATAATTATCTTTTAATGTGCTGAAGTGTCAGTAGTCTTGATGAATCACAATGACATTGTCCACAGCCTCTTTGAATAAATTCACAATACTCCCAAAATGTTGCTCCAGTCCAAAGTCAATGACACTTTGTGATTCTAATGAAATATTCGAACAAAAGATTGTTCTCAGTTTAAATCTAAACACAACATCAAACATTAAATACATATGCAGAATGATATTAAGACAAGAGCAATACTAGGAAATAGGAATAAGAATAATTGTCAATTCTCTGACAATATTCATCTTCACGACTCTGTTACGACTCACTTTTGCTAGTCATCCATGTGACTTATTTCTCAACACATGACTTATGTCGAAATACAACCCACCTGACCTATGTGGCAATACTCTACCATCCAATCAGAAAAATTATCCAAATCTTGCAAGAAAGGTTCATTATCATACTCTATCTAAAATAGAATCTATTGTTATGGATCAAAAGTCAAACACACAACACATATATACATAACACTGTATAGCCAACCTGCGCTATTTCAGGTATTTTGTCTAGAACTGGTGAGTTTGTGAAAACTGTATTGAGGCAAATCACAGTGCCTCACAGGCTAGATACTTTGGCCAGTATATGGTGTACAAACACATCTTTGGTTTCAAGTTTATATTTATACTGTAGAAATGGACTAGATTTAAACGAATAAATATTCTATTATAAACCTTTTCACATGAGAGTGAAATAAAAAAGAACAAAAGAGAACCATTATTTACGGAAATATTAGTTTCTGATCAGAAATGATTAGTCAAGAAAAGGACAAAAACTATCTTTTTGGCACAAAAAAAAAATAAATAAATACACGTAGTCTGGTACATGTTTTGAACATTTGTGTACAATAATGTCTGATACTTCCTTGTACTGAATATCATAGGCAGATTAGACTTGTGTTCAGTAATGGTATTGACAGATGAAGAAATAAATATCAGGTGGCACATTAAAGTACAACTGAATGCTGTGAAACTATTGAGTTTCAATGTCACGCATATATATATATATACAATATGACGTGTTTAAATAATGGTGTTTCTATTCTTAGCCTAAAGATGTCTTGTTTTTCATTGGAGTCAATCAGTCCAAAACTGTTGCTGGCTTCGACATAACATGTAAGAAAAAAGAAGACCTGGGAGTTTTTGAAAGAAATCAGTTTTCTATCAGAAGTGACGAAAGGGTATGACATTTGCTAGCTTAAGCAATCAAAAAATGATTAATTTAATTAATGTCCGTAATAACCTGCCGTTGTAAATGAGATAATGATTGATATATTGTATTATTTTTAGGAGTACAATGGGAAATCTCTATTATGATATAACCGTAGCGTTACCGGATATACCATTAATTTTGTGAAGACACAGAAAGCGGTGTGACTAGATTTGATTAAGAGAATGATCGAAGCTAATGCACTACAGGTTATGCATGCGCTTCAGTGCCCATACGACACATATCTTATATAACCATTTCCTTTTCATGATTATTCAAGTATTGCCAATACGAAAAGATAAGGTGATATCTCTTTTCTAACTGCAGAAAGAGCCACAAAAACTGACAATGTTCTTGCTGAAAACCTGGGAAGAATCGCACGAGGTACCTTCAGATTCGAACTCTATTTTGTCACTACTTGAGGACATAAACCTGTACCATCCGAGTCCCAGCGAAATAAATCCTGTCCTCCTCTATTCCAGGTTTGTATACAGAGCTGCAGCTATATAAAATATAAATCTTGTCGTAGTGTTATTCCTGATTGTATAAATTGTGCGCTCTATTTGCCCAGTTTATTATATATAATTATCACACTATATTATGCTAGGGCATGGGTTAAACACATCATTAAATATAAGGGTGGATGTTTAATTAGTTTTATTGGACTCCACGACTTGACCCGATACTCCATTTGGTTCATTTGATTGGTTTACCTTATTACTATTAAGTGTACTGGCTGTCCAACATATAACATACAATGGTGTGGAATTTGTTTTACGTGCATATAATTACAATACTATTATTTGAAAAGACAAGCAACCCATGTTTCATCAAATAGTATCTTCTTTGTGTGTTGACACCGTGCCATCATATCGTGTAGCTACCCAGATTTCGTCAAATAGTCTTTTTTGTGTGTTGACACCATGCCATCATATCGTGTAGCTACTCAGATTTCATATTAAAAAGGTCTTCTTTGTGTGTTGACACCGTGCCATCATATCGTGTAGCTATCCAGATTTCATCAAATAGTGTCTTCTTTGTGTGTTGGCACCGTGCCATCATATCGCACTGAATATTGTGGCATACATGTTGAATGCCAATGAATTAGTATGCTATACTGTACTATCATTTTAAATCAAAGAATTTGTTAACGTGGCCCTAAGGTTAAAGCATGCATACGGTTAGAACTGAACATATGGTTCAAGCAAATCACTATATAACAGCACTCCACTACAAAATAAAGTCCGATTCCTGACAATTACTGTTAAATATCATTTATGTTCGAAGTATATATTGGGATTTGAATTTTCTTTTTGCACAGAGTTTTAATATTTTGATTAGTTGCACAGATAAGTAATTTTTTGATGGTACCTTGATGTTTCTGAAACATTATTTTCAAGCGTGAATTCCATTGTGTCATAACAAATCTTTTTCTTCTTGCTTGAGATGTAACCTCTTTCGCCTCAGTAATATTAATTGTTGGACCAAATCATTCGTCTTAGATATGAATTATATTACCCTAATTCCGTTTGGAAATACATTTAAATAATACATTCAAACTTATTATTAAGTATTAAAGATAAAACCATTAACAAAACCTTATGTAGTGTCTCATAAACTTTAAGCCAGCTTCTGTTGATTAATACCTCAGATGGGAGTTGAACAGATGTAGCCTTGTATACATCTTGCTGAACGAAAAAGACAGAATTCGCAGAGACGGAGAAATTCATATCTTGCGGACAAGTTCGGAGATGTTAGAAAGGAGTCGGAAACTACTACCAACATTTGTAAGTATCTTTTAATAGCTTGTCTTCTGCGAATTTTCTAAAGTATTTATTTCATAGTCTTGAATAAAAATGTCTGTAAAAATATATTTGAATTTCAGTTTAACTGTATACATTTGTGACACATGTAGAATTAGTATTGTTATTTCCAAGGTGAATCATCAATACTGAAAAATAATCTTTTTTGTAGATTATTATTATTATTATTAATATTATTATTATTATTATTATTATTATTACTGCTGCTGCTATTACTACACATACTAGCTACTACTACTACTATGACAACGATTACAATTACTACTACTATTTGTATAATTAATTTATACTTATTATATTTAATTATTGTGTATACTTATTTCAGAAGCAGTATGCTTTCATTTACAAATGCCTTGCTACCGATGCTTTGCCAGAATCCACATATGAAAATACCGCTGGGATCATGATGGAAATTCTTTGATCATTATAGATGAAGTGATTGAATCAAAGCATGTAGATTATTTGAATATGGTTGGCAATGGAGAAAGAAACTGTGACTGTTGTATTTCAGTGATATCATGCACAACATTCCAGACATGAATTTCTTACGCAGATAACATAAACTGTCTAGTTATACTTCTATTAATAAAACAATGTTTGACTAATTTCACTTTAACATACTGTTTTCTTTCAGTATCTTAAAACATACTTGATAAAAAAGCATAATATACAAATCTGTATATTTTTAATATTAGAAAGTTGTAGCGTTTTTATATTCCTTCTGTTTCTATTTCCACTCTCTAAATAAGTACAGATGTTTTCAATAAGAGCAGACCAATATGGAATACATGTCCTAGAAGCTCTTATCAAAGGTAGATATGGCACCTCTCTAATGACATCTCGCCCAGATGTCATTGGAAACGGATATATTGAACAACCCACTTTTTTATTTATTTGATTCACTGTGTTTATTTATTTGATTTTATTTAGAATTTTTATCTTTCGATTTTTTAGTTCAGAAAAGGAAATATTATTCTTGTAAAACAGATTGTACTCAACAATTAGCTTTGAAATATGAAAATAATTCTGAGAAATTAAATAGCAATATTTGATTAGACATTTATAATACGAGTGTGAGGGTCAAGTCTAAATTTATTGTTAATGTTATGTACGTGACGTATTCTTCAACAATGAAAGCAGAAAACTTGTAGGTAATGTGACCAAATCTTTTCCTTTGTATTTTCGTATTTTCGGTCGATAAATGACAAGTCATTTGAAATATAAAGAAATATAACATTGATAGAATCCTAGTTTTGTTTGTTATATCTGGAAACAAAAATGCATGCTTATTTTCATAAAATATAAACTTGTGACGAGTACTTATATCTTCCCAAATATGTTAGAGCCATAGTCATTCATAATTTTCTTCAGAATATAACACATTGAGTGCGAACGATAGATTTATCCTACTTTATACTTTATCCAAGTGTATGAATACAGAAGTATGATCAAAATCAGCACCGTTCTTCACGTCATTTCCATTTAGTTTATATATTCAACTATTTAAACATCCAATTTTCTTTTAGCTAGAAAAGAAAAAACGAACGGAAAAAAATGTGAAACATCATTTGTAATGCACAAAAGTTATATGTGTGATTATTTGCATAGATAAAGCAAGTAAGTGATATTGCTTTTATTATTTGCCACATTTTGACAAAGCAAATCCGAAATTATGTACTATTCTGCAAATCTGAATTGTTCTATTTGGTTATAAATTCACTATACGAGTGTGTGGGTCAAGCCTAAATTTCTTTCTAATGTTATTTGCACGACATATTCTTCAACACGGAAAGCCGAAAACTTGCAAGTGAAGTAACCAATTTTTTTCCTTTGTATTTTGGTATATAGAGTTGAGAAATGACAAGTCATTTTCGAAATAAAAAAATATAACCTTGATTGAATGCTAGTTTTGTTTGTTATATCTGGAAAAAAAATTGCATGTTTATTTTTCATAAAATATATACTTATTACGAGTACCTATATCTTCCTAAATATGCTGGTCATTCAGAATTTACTTCAAAATATAAGATATTCAATGTGAACAATATGTTCATCTTACTTTATACTTTATCCAATGCACAGGTTTTATCAAAGTCAGCAACCATTTTTCATATTGCTACTTTTCAGTTTAGATACCCAACCCTTTAAACAACCTATTTTCTTTTAGCTAGAAGAGCAACGAACGGAAAAGAAGTTTGTGAAACATCATTAGCAGTGGTTTGCAAAGACAAAGGTTATATGTGTTATTCTTTACACAAATAAATTAAGTAAATGATATTGGTTTAATTATTCATCATAGTTTGACAAAAGCAATCCTAAATTTATGTACTAGAACTACATTTCAGATATAGTGTTACAGTAAATGAAGGGGTCTCCAGTGACCGAGTGGTTTAAAATAAGCCCATTTGTCAGTCACTATCATCCCACCTCTCCGCATGGAGACAGTCACAAATTCGACAAGTGTGGGCATGTGACAAAGATTGCCAGTAGCATCATGTGGATCGGTGGTTTTCACTTGGGGTTTCCCGGGTTCGTCCCACACCAGTTATACTGGCGGCATGTATATCCCATGATGTGCTGAAAAATGGCGTTAAAATAACAACAACAACGACAATAACTGCAGATATAGTTGCAGGAATGGACAAAATTTTGAGGGTGTTCGAGGTTGTAATGTATTTTAAAATGTAGGCAAATTTAAATTCAACGGTACCAACTGAGGATACCAGTCCTTTTATTGCTTCAAACAAAAGTACCGATATGAGATGTTTGAAAATTTAACAAATACAAATTGGGTTATGAAATTATTGCAGTAATGCGTGAGAAATACAAACGAAAAATAGTCTTCTTGTTGTACTATTCAGGACAAAACTCCATCTCTACAATCTTGGTCTTCTCAGTATTGGAAATCTCTCTCTCTCTCTCTCTCTCTCTCTCTCTCTCTCTCTCTCTCTCTCTCTCTTCCTTTGAGTATTACTGTAAATAGCATATTTTGATGCCGATGGGTTTTTCAAGGAAGTATCCCTGCAGTTTCCATGAACATTTCATTCTTCAATATTTTTAATCAGCATTATTGATTATAAATTGTGTCATTGAAAATGAAGGAAGAACGAAAAATTGGAAACAAATGAACTGATAGGATATATACAAAGTAGATGCTACTGCATACATTATTTCCATTCGAGTTTCAGATTTTCCAGCTGGATATTAAAAGGAAACGTAATTTGTTGATTAACCGTTTAACAGAATGTTTAAATTGACTTTATCATAAGAAGTTTAGCTATGACTCATGCAAGTAACAGTCTTGATGATTGGTGCACTTGATGTCACGTGTTAGGGAACAAACATCGTTTCGTCTGTTTTGTTCGCTTCATTTGCAACCCCTCATAAAATTCTATTCGACCTATCTCTCTTTATTGTGGTCCTTGTATGTATTGACAAGCAGACGTGGAAATTGTAGAATTGATGCTGGATTTAGCAGTTGCATTTTCCAAATTAAATATCAATGAAGTCTTGCTACTCGACCAGATTTCAGCAGACTTTGTATGTCTTATGAGCATACTTATCTTTTAAACATAGTCGTGGAGCAAGACTGTGCTGGTAGCAAAAATTAACATTCACGAATTTTATTGTCTATGTTTCGTTGACATGTTCTTGTTGTCGCACTGTTTGCAACCAGGCTCCATTACGCATAAAGAACCAGGACTACAGTTTCTGTAACATTTTATTTTCTTCCTATGAGGATTATACTCATAATATTTAGGAGATAGAAGACAAAGAGATTTTTAAGCAGACGGTATTAATGTCTAGTAACAGGAAAGATTACATCGGATTTAGAATTAGATTAATGTATCGACAGATATAGTTTACTTGAAAAAGATTTTTGGAATCAAAAAAACCCCCCAAAAATAGCGGAGATAGTACTAGAGAGGCCCGCCCAGGTTTTATTGTGATTTGTAGAAAGAAGCTAATGAATATTGGCATTCCTTTTCAAACTCTAGGGGACAGAGCATATATAAAGATTCTCTGTGTGTATGTACATTGCCATGTAACAAAGGAAAACAGTTCTAAAAGGATATCAGTTATTTACAAAGACAAGAGAACAAAAATGAATATTTTCGAAGAACGTCAGAACTCAGACACCCCTAGAAATAAATCCTCATCAATCATGTTAGCTAACAATATTAAACATTTCTCAAATAGACACAGTGTTTTATTTTATCAGTGACAGTCTTATTTTTGTGACGGAACTTAGAACAGTTTCATGTTTATTTGTAAATAAGATTTATTAATTATGGGTTATTTGGGTTTATTTTGGGTATTTTTCTAAACAAATTAAAACATTATTTTATGCAACTTTATACGAGAAAAATAAAATTATAAAATTACATTTTAAATGTTGCGAATAGGTAATGGACAGACAGTCTCAATGATAAACAATAAAAATGAAACTTTCTGAAGTTTCTTTGATATTTTCCTTACCCACGGTTCCATAGCAGAGAGTACTTGAACACAAAACCTGTGTCAGAAATGAAATCAAACTGCCTCATGCTTGTAATATACATCATATAACGGAAATTGTTGAATGGTTAGAAAACTGCCCCTTATAGTCCATTGAAATTAGATGAGTATGGATCATGTCATGGAGCTCTGAATTGGATGTTTAACTGAGCGAATTGTATGTTCTTTTACAAAATACTTCATTCTGGATTGCAACGGCGTTTACAGGAGAGAAAACAATGACATTTTATTGTCACGGAATTGTGTGAAATTAATGTTTATGCATTTTACATGAAGTAAAATGTGTTCGGATTTCATTTCCGCGTACAGCATTAACCGAGAATAGTTTATTGACGACAAATCAGCTCCATTCGCAAGTATCTTTCAGTTGATACCACTAAAACACTTGTGTGTTCCTTAGTACTTTCAAGACTGGACTATTGTAACTCAATTCTGTCTGGTTCGTCTCAATATCTACTTCAGAAACTTCAAAAAGTTCAAAATACAGCTGCTCGGATCATCCTTAGAATACCACGATCAGAGCACGCCTCTCCTCTGCTCTGTACCCTACACTGGCTATCCATACGATCCAGAATTAAACACAAAATTTGTTCTCTGTGCTACGTTTCACTGACGGGCTCCAGTCCAACATACCTATCTGACCTCACCCATGTGTACACACCTGCAAGATGCTTACGCACCTCTTCTGACACTCATATTCTCATTATTCCCACTATGAAGATGAAATCATATGGACAACGCTCTTTTGCATACCAGGGCCCAGCAACGTGGAACGAATTGCCCACTGCACTTAGACACAAAGACACAGTGATCTCATTCAAGAGCGCTCTTAAAACTCACCTATTTCAACTGCAAGAACAGACTTAAAGACCTAATAATATATCCTTGCCTTAAATATTTACAGTATATTTTCTGTTTCTACTTTCGTGGTGTGTGTTTTTATTTTTGTAATCATATCATTATATATGTTTTTTTTTCTTTTTTCTTTTTTTTTTTTAAGTGTTGTCAAATGTTGTAAAGCGCTTAGAGCTTCAAAAGATTAGGCGCTATACAAAGTCCTCATTATTATTATTATTTTTATTATTATTATTATTATTATTATTATTTGAAAATACTGAGTTACATTCACCCCATGCTGCACTAGCTAAGTGTTTGCAGTGACAAAACAGATTACCTTAATCCACCTGATCCTGGATTGCATCATAATCAGGACATTTATAACAAGCACTCTTGGAAGCTAGTAACTAGCATTGATTTATATAATAAAAAATGCATAATACATATCATGTATGAATCGATGAAACAAAGAAAAGATGGTCTAAGTATTGAAAACGGTTCTCCTCTGAGAAAAAAGACAAAAGCACATGTATGAGAGTTCCTTTCCAACAATGTTTTAAGGAAAACTTTCTGTCCTTAGAGTGACTAAAATAACATTTCCATATGCGCAACATGCGCAGGACATTGATTACTGCCCTTCTTTTGCATACCACATGTTATAAGTTTAACGTTACGACACTTGGTATTCTGACCTTCTGATTCCAAATCTATTGCAGAATAAATGCATGTAATTCCTTTTCATTTCTCTAACCACTGAAAAGAAAAATGCATATGCTCCAACAGAACTCCCAACCAAAATTGTTTGATTTGTAATGGGTGGGGTTGGGGGAAGGGGCAACCAATTCATGCGAATTTATATTAAGCTCTCCATCAAATGTAATTTGACGTTCCTGCGTTAATCAAATGCATAATTTGGATATTTTTTATATGCTTTCTAGGGATTTCACTCTTAGGCAGTGGTGTTTGAAGGCGGCAGTGTTTGTAAAAGATGCCGTTTATTTGCCGTGGTCGTGTTGTTATGCACGTGAGGCAACATACTGTATTTCTTGTATAAGTAACATTATACAGATTCACATGTACACGAAAACCAGCGAATATTTACACCCATCACTTATATCGGAATT
>JAECUM010073039.1:0-19680 GCA_016617855.1 Megalonaias nervosa | reverse complement strand
TGCCGTTAAAACCAATAATGCCAAGTACATAAATGTCATTAATCATGAATTGTGGTAACGTAATAGGATAATTCGGCTCCGGAGACTCTATTCAACACTGAACTGTTTTGATGATATCTCTAATGGAGACCAAAGTGAAATAATACATTCCAGTGTGTGTGGTACTATGAACTAATTCTAACGACTTTTGTTGTTTACGTCAGTCCAGCTGTAATGAGGCTTTGGTTCACCATCTGACTGCTAGAGAGCACTCGGAGTAATTTGACGGTTCTGCGATGTTCCTGACACAAGGCCAGACCTGAAAAGAGATAAAATATATTACTTTAATCTCACTGCTCACTGATCCGTGAGCAAATAAAGTGAAAACGTGTTGGGTATTTAAATTTCCAAATGACATTTAGTGTAAAAGTACATGTACACATTACAATTTACACTAAGGCAAAACCCTCTGTTTTCCAGTGTATCTTCAGCCATTTACACGTTACATGACTAGGTACCGTTGCGTACCGGATCCAATAGAGACATATACAAATTCTAGTCTAAATTCAACCCAATTCGTGTATACATGTCCTGATCTGTTTATACACCACAAAAGAATTTGACAATAACAAATTTTCAAACAGGTACAGATTATTGTAATAAGTATTAAGCCCTATGGAGAATTCGCTAATTGCACGTAAACATATAATAAAGTCATCAATGTGTATACACACACTTGACCCCGTATTCAAATCTATTTCAGTTTCAAATACATTAGCTTTTTCGTTTATTTGATTGGTAACGAATATTTCGTAATAAAGCTATCAAACATTTAACGAAGAGACATAGATGTTTATATCTAGTGCAATACAAATCAGTCTATATCATCCCCTTCATGCTTGTATTTTAAATGTACCAACCCACTTTACCTTCTCGACTACTTGTACCTCCCACAAAATATGGACGGAACTTACTGAGTATGATTGTGTACCTACAATTTACTTTGGACTGCCGATCAGACGTCAGACCAAGCATAACGAAAAATGTCCCCCCTGTACTAAGGTGTGCAAAGGGTGCATACACACGATCATTAAAATGACAGATCCATTTTCTGATAACATATAGAGCCACATAAATGTCCCATATGACAGGTAAACAGCATGTTTAGTGAATTAAGTCTGCAACTGTGGATACGCGTAGTTTCGATTGATCTATATTACTGTTTGTTTGTATATATATATATATATATATATATATATATATATATATATATATATATATATATATATATATATATATATACATATGGCCAGTGATAGATTAAACAGCATACCCGTCCACTGAAAGACGAATTTCTTATATTTTCATTTCGATTTGGTACGTTTATGTGATACTTCGACCGATCAGTCGTCCTTTCTTGGGTATCAGGGACTTAAGGTTACAAGCATCTCGCAATTGAAAGACTTGTTGATCCAGCATATATGTCGCGGTATATCAAATGTGATATTTGAAAGATTTAGGTCACTGATTTGCTAACAGTAATTACAGCCAAAGATAAATGGAGTTGTTCAGTAATTGTCAATGACCGATGTTACCTAAACTCACCTGACCTGTGCTAAGAGAATAACAGATAAACGAGACTATGTTGCCATTTGTCAATAGAGAGCTACCTTGGTTATCCAAACATCTTCAAATGTCATTCGATTTTTGAGAATTCCAAAACCTTATCAACAGATCTTAATTTTAAGAATGCATTCAGTGTGACCAGAGCCTCCTGCCGTGACACCACTTACCTGTGTACAGACGATTAGAAAGATGGACACAAGGTTGGAGCTGCCATTGTAAGACCCCGTGGCACCATTTCGAGCCCATTCTGGAGGACTAAGCCTGCAAACATATTTACATTTTTGAACAACACTGAAGCCTTCAAAAAAATTGATTTTGTAATATTTTCAGATTCCCATCAACCCTGCAAGCCTTGCAAGTCCAGAAATTTGAGAACCCATTAATTCCCCAAGTCTTACAGAAATATCATTGTTTGCTCATACAATCTGGAAAATGTAATATATGTGTTATTGTTTTCCTAGCCACAAAGGCATAAAGGGTAATGAAAGGACAGACAACGCAGCCAAAGCTGTTCCAGTAACCCGTTCCTGAATGGATGAGTTCATTTACTGACTTTGAATGTTATATAAAAATCAACACATTTCAAATGCTTGACGAAATATGTGGAATGAAAACTCCACAAAGTTCAGAACGTCAACCCATCATTCCAGAGTCTTATCGTCACATAGAACAAATCGTAGAGATGAGGCTGTACTGTGTGGCTCACGTATTGGACACACAACCTGACTCATACCTACCTCTGAGTGGTAGACCTCAATCCGGGTGCTTGTACTGGTAATATCGGTGTTATACGTATTTAGATTATTAGGGAAGGTCTTTTTGTACTTACTTCAATCTATGCTTTATTCAGTGTAAATCCACTGTATGTGATGAAGAAGTCTTTAATGTTAACTCAGTTTAGAAACTTTATGATCATGTGACACCAGAGAAATTCTTGGGTTTTTGAGCTAATGCAGTCTATATACAAATTAGGCCAATGTTGTTGTTTTTTTAAGATTTTACATTTTTGCCTCTATATTTGTATATACACTTCACATAATTTTCTCATCTTTACCTTTCAACTTTTATCGTTTTGTAACTCATGACGTTTTGTTTATTATAAGGTTTTATCATCCTAGGATTCTTTGCAGCTCTTTATATTGAAAATTGTCAAGAACATTATGTATCAACATCATCATATATAGCTAGTAGCGTGCTGATGGGACGTTAAGCCATACTGCTACTACCACTTCTACTTACCAAATCTGATTTTTTTTCTCATGGCGAGCAAAGAGCTTGAAAGTTATCGGAAAATGTAGGTACACGTTTTGGACATGATGCTTTTAAGACGCCACAGACAAAAATTTGGCATGTATTTCTTAAATAAAGGAATTTTCAAGGCAGTAAATCCATATTTTTAAAATAAGACCACGTGTACCTGAAAATCCGTTTGAAACATCCTGATAAATTTAATTGCAATAGAATTTCAAATATAAATGTAAATTTGTTAAAAGCTTTTAAAGCATGTTTATTAATCCGAAAACATTTAATCATGAAGCTGCCAAATTTTAGACAGCAAAGTGAATGAATTTGAAAGTTAAGACAAGTGGTAGCTCATGTTGGTACAAACTATACCATTTGGTCCAGGCACAGTGAAGCACGATACTACAATGATTTTAGAGGCAATGAGTAATACACCTGTCCAAAGGTGTGTAATTCTAACTAGGCAATGACAAATGTTATGTTTAAGATTCATTGAGTACTCAGCTGGATGAGGATAGATAATAGCAAACTCAAATTAACCAGTACCATATTTTGTAGCAGCCGGATATGACGCGTTTCAACATTAGTCTTGTTGATAGCTCAGCTGGTGGAACGGCCACCTCCTCGGCTTGATATAGCTGATAACGAGATAAATGAGGCGTTCAATCCAGCAAAAACACCATGTCGGTGTCAATAACCATGAATCGTGGTAATATAATAGGACAGTGCGGCTCCTTGGATGCTCTGCATCACTCATCAGTGGTAATGATCTCTCTAATAAAGACCTATGTTAGGTAGTATATCCCAGTGTGTTAGCGTGTACTAATCCAGTGACTTTTGCTGGTACATCAGTCCTGTCCTGCTGGAGAGCAAACAAACCAATTCAACGATTTTGCCTTGTTTTGATACTAGGCCAGGCCCGAACAGAGATGCCATATATTTAGTTAACCTCACAGATCACTAAGCTGTGGGTAAATATAGTGAAAATGTGTTGGCTATGGAAAGTTCAAAATGACATTTATTGTAAAGACACAGGAACAAATTAAACTTTACATAATGGCAGTTAGAAATGTAAGGCAGTGAATACATGTTAAAAAGGAACTATTCATCCCAAATATATATTTGAGGTTTCTAGAAATATGTTTCATAGAGTATATTCAGCCATTTGCAGGTAAGATATAACGTTTTAGGTAATGAAGGGAGGGAGATGTTTGATCATTTCAGCAACAATTATTACATAACAGTACACAGGGAGGTTGAACGGTAAAGAATTAGTTCAAAAAAGGATACTACAATAACTAAGCATTTTTGGAACAGCATTTTTGGACATTTTAAATGTACCAATAATATCTGTTAGAAGTTTCATTCTTTCCAAATGAAACAATGATTTGAATATAACGGGGCCTCTAAGCTTTTTGGATGCTAATACTTGCATGCGTATTATCTACACCATGTCCGAAAGATAATTCTTGAATATGTCGTAACCTTCAAGATTGCATGCCCCAAACCCCTGCTAAATATTGGCGTATTCTACTCTTGTTTTGCCACCAAAATTAGATTCGTGTCATTGCATATAATACATACTTATAATACGTTTTATTTTGTTACTATTCCTGTGTTGTATGATATACCAGGAGATATCTGAAGAATCGTATCAGTGTATTTTTGTAATATGACAGAAAAGCTTGACACAAAACATTTTACTTCTAAATAGGTTCTAGATAGTTCTGAAGATCCTATCACCTTCGCAACTGTAGAGTTCACCACAACAATATTTTTAATTGAATGATAGGATAAACTATTCATGCCTTGACATTGTATGGGGGGGGGGATCGCAAATGAATGAACCTCCCGGGGTGCAGTTGCAAACGAAGGAACGAAACAGTTAAGACAAGAATCTTGTCACGCTTAAAACATAGTCATTCGGCCATCGGTCTGTTTAAATATACCTTTAATAACTTCTATTGGATTCTGTAATTGAATCTCTTTATGTATTAATGCACGTGCTATCAAATTCTATCTGGTGATAGTCTCACCAGACCGTGAACATCGCACGCTAAAACGTGGCCAATTTTCGATTACAAAATGTGTTTGATGACGCTGTCCACTTTCTAAGGTTATTATTGTATTTGTTTGTATTTGACCATTTTGTACAGTGGCTAGCTTCCTAGTGTAAATTCTGTTGTAGCAGTCACAGACCTGTGCGAAAACGACGGCATCTTTAGTAATGTAGCCGAGTGTAACCAGTTCCAAGTTCATGTACTTATCGTGGTAATGCCTCTTACTGTGAATATCTCCGTCGGAGTGACCTTGATGCACGCTCTTTCATGTCGAAAGTCACAAAGCTGGAGGACAGGATGGTTACCAAGGTGCACAGTGCAGCGTGGCTAGCTGTAGTACAATGTTAATACTCACACCGGGGTATTTGCCTGTCCGAGAATTAAAGACACAGTCATCGGCATATCCCGCTCCTCTCAGTAGGAACCTGCTTCTTGGTTGCATGCACCGGTAGTGGACATTGCAAAATGTAATGAACCAAATCAGTGCGTTTATCGGGGAAAAAAATCCAGGTCAAATGAAGACGATGTCAATGCATTTCTGTAACTAAATTATAGACATGTCGAAAAATGTGTTCATTGGATGCATTAGTACAGAATCCTGTAGAATTCTTTGCATCAATCCTTCCTATTACAAAGCATCTAATTAACGTGAAAATATTTTCGGACAAAATAAAGTTTAAGTATACTACCTAAAACTTTAAAACCCAAACCTGGACTTTACAACAGGTGAGAGGTGCAGGATCCAGTCCAGAACGTATCAGTTTTTCCATGCTAAAAATTATTAGGAGCAGGGTATATTATTTCTGGGCTTGAAAGCCTGAATCCCCTGGAAAGATTTGGCTAATTTTGTATCTAACCAT
This sequence comes from Megalonaias nervosa, assembly GCA_016617855.1. Taxonomy (NCBI): domain Eukaryota; kingdom Metazoa; phylum Mollusca; class Bivalvia; order Unionida; family Unionidae; genus Megalonaias; species Megalonaias nervosa. The sequence goes on along the minus strand of JAECUM010073039.1, from coordinate 13,913 downwards.
AAGCATCCGTGTCAGTTGGGACAGTACTAATTGGCTGATTGACAATGAAAAAACCTGTCAGGACTGGGTCTGAAAAGGTTTTAATAAACACTGGGTCGTACACAAGAACAAAATGTGCTTTCCGATTCAGGATCGGAGTCCATCAGGTAATAACATAGCTTCCAAAAGAGCTAGAAGTTTCCCATCGTTTTGAGTTGATCAATAATTACATTCAAGACGGTTTACATAGGCAAATAACCAAGAATGAAACAAAACAAAGTCTTGCAATCCATGTGGCAGCATGCTTGTGTAACAACCACTGATTGATGAGTCAAGTTTTAACAATTAATATGGAACATATCTAGTCTCAATTGGTTTTCGCTGGTGCAGCATCCATAGTGTACCTATTAATTGGTATCACCTACCGCAGATGACACTATTTGGCACTGGTAAGATAAGCCGTGTGGACTACATTCATAGCCTAGCAATGCGTCCAAGTAAAATCTTATTTAGGTTTGAGAGTTGACTTGAACTTAAGGTCATTTGAGCGCAGTTCATGTTAAACAATATGTCCGTGCTTAACGGAATGATGCCGCCAATGTTGTTCCTTGCCTTGGCATGCATCCTCGTTTTATCAAAATACCGTGTAAGGGATTATTTACAGGTCTGCAAGTGGTTATCGTTCACTCAGTCGGACGCATGATATGGGTTCATGATTTTGCTTGTCAGAATCGGTGTAAACCGGGAAGCTATGGATCTTTGATGTAGTGCATGACCTCGAGGGCTTGTTTTAGTCGTGTAAGACTTTGCATCCCAGAAATGTGTGGCAACTCATATATTGATCTCCTTCACTTTGAATCCCCTCATTCTCTTGACTATAGAAATCAGGCCATCCATTTCTCCATTATGCCGTGTGAGCAGGGCCTCGTTCTGTTCTTCTCCTTGGAAGGGCTCAGAAGTGTCATGAAGGGGCAGCAATTGTCTGTGTCTGTGTATGCTATTGCAAATGATGCTACTGCTGGAATACTTTCTGCTTACATCTTATGGAATGTTGCAGAAGAGACTGCTGAAATAACTCCTGCTGTCAAGAGGCTTCCAAGCACCGTTTTCTCCGTATATTGTATGCATCTAAATGCTGGCTGCAGATTCAATGCCGTGCAAATCTATATTCTTATCTTTTTCTTTTTCAGTTCGAATTGCCTTTGCCGTCGTTTCTGATATCGTTTTTTCAGTATCCTCTTCCTCTAGCTTTATCTTCTATACTTATCCCCTAACACCTTTCTAGCCATCAAATCTTCCTCCTTTATTTTTTGTTCTGATTTTCTCCTCTTTCTGTCTTCTTTTCCACCTTTAACTTCTCTCTCTCTCTCTCTCTCTCTCTCTCTCTCTCTCTCTCTCTCTCTCTCTCACACACACACACACACACACACACACACACAGACTAACATTTTCCTTTTTTTCTTCTCACTAAATAATCTATTTACCTATTGTTCACTTTCCCATCCATCCAAATTATTTCTAGTCATCAATTCTTCCTCCGTATCGAATCTTAATGCATTTTCTCTTTTCTTTCTGTCCTCTTTTAATCTAACCGTGCTTCCATCGAATGTTTCTTTTTCAGGCATTTCACGTATCTTGATGCAGGAATCATACACTGAAGGTGTATCTTTAGAAGGTGGCGAGACAACCAGATGTTCAGAGATACTATGGGGGATTGAGGACACACTCACTGTGGGCACACATTGATGAATTCCTCCGTATGTCATATTTTGTAGTACTGGAGTGTTGTGTTGAGAACTTCGATGCATTTGTGGGTCAATTGGTTGGCCACATTGTGTAATAGACTTAGCTTGACTTCGTGTAAGACCGAGCCACATTGTGTAATAGACTTAGCTTGACTTCGTGTAAGACCGAGCCACATTGTGTAATAGACTTAGCTTGACTTCGTGTAAGACCGAGCCACATTGTGTAATAGACTTAGCTTGACTTCGTGTAAGACCGAGCCACATTGTGTAATAGACTTAGCTTGACTTCGTGTAAGACCGAGCCACATTGTGTAATAGACTTAGCTTGACTTCGTGTACATTTGCTGGTGTAGAATTAAATTATTGTCTTATATCAATGTGGGCGAGGAAAGATGAATTTTTCTTACATTCATTTCAGTTGGCTAAAAAGAGATAATCGCAGACTGGTGCTGAATCAAATTTTTAGATATGCATTTATGTAAATGCTAACAAGCCCCCCATGACTATTTACCAAACCATTGCCATGTAAATCTATGTTGAACTGGAAATTTCAAAAATCCTTTGTTGTTTGCTTCTTGATACGACTAATTCCACAGGATATGCCTCCTTGATTGTTGGCAATCAATGTAATTGAAAGTCGTTGGGCATGTAACGTTCAATGCACGTGCAACTTGTGCTGTCAGTAGCCCGTCAAATTACAAGTCTCACGCAACTACTTGAATTCAACATGTGTCATAATAAACGATATTTTAAAATCAAATAGTAGAAAGAAATCTTTTAAAATTCATCATGCGCCTCATATTGTAGATTTTATTAAAACCGCAAAAGATGGCATAAATATCTTGTGCATTTCCTTAATTGAGCTACGTACGTACGTGCGTATGTATGTGTGTATGTATGTATATGTATGTATGTTGTTACGTGTAGGCTCGTACAAATGTAACAGAAGAAAAGAGTAAAGTCAACAAGCTTTGTATATTTTAACAAAATAATTTATTTCCCTAGAAAACAATGTAAAAAATTGGTAAATAGGACTTACGGTTTGTGAATATAATCCAAAATGTAATCCTAAGAATGAAAAATACAAGTCCTATCACTAAATAGTTCTATTAGAATCCAGGTTCGAATCTCGACGACATACAAATATGGAAGGCGATGACGTCAGATGTGGTCCATGTACGAATATCAACAATTCCTCAATTGAATCACAGTCTTTGTTTCCGAATAATTCCAGAATAAATTTCCATAAATATCTTTCAGAATTTTTTATAAGAAAGTCAACTTGTTGAGTTTCCTGGAGAATAAATTATTAAATTCAAAAAGCAGATGAAAAAAAAAAAACAATCTGGCAACAAATAAAAAAACACCTTGTTCCTTCAAGATGTTAAAACGACTCTCCCAGAAAAATATTAAGAATGCGTATTTAAACCCCCAAAACATCATTTCAAGTCTCGCGAGATGGGTCATGTGGTCTCTTACTACAAGAAATCTATCACGTACACCAGTGTAGCCCCACTTAAGAACCAATAACAAAAAAACGTTGTTTACACATGGTGATCACGCAAACAAAGTATGGCCTTGATACTGACCAATCATTTTAACTGCCTGTTTACGAACTTCCCATCCCAAGATAAACTAGGTTAACTAAAAATAATTCTCATGTAACACGTTTTACGTCTTAGATAAACAACATTTACTAAAAGAAAATATCGAATTACTGAAAAAGAATTTCGAATCCTTTCAATAATCATTACAATAAAATGTAATGAAACAAAAAATAAAATAAAAAAGAATTTTAAAACTAAGACACAAGCAATTTAATTACATATACGAAACAATGTACATATGTGTGTGTGTGTGTGTGTGTGTGTGTGCGTGAGAGAGAGAGAGAGAGAGAGAGAGAGAGAGAGAGAGAGAGAGAGAGAGAGAGAGTCGCAGTAGCTTAGTTGGTATAGCATCGGATTCGCAATCCAGTGGTTGCATGTTTGATCCCCATTTCCTCGGCATGGTGTAGCCAATACTATGTTATACGTTTTGTTCAAACCAACCAAAACAGCAAAACTTTATTAAAAATAGGAAGATAAAACTTTCGAAATAAAATATTTTTAAATTCTTCAAATGTTTATCAAGATAAATACAAGCAACATTAAATGCTTCAAATATACTGTCAAACTTTGTTAAACCGTAATTCTTTAAAAAGGACAACAGTATCTTTTGAATTCAAAATTTTTTTAAAAAATAAAATAATTAAAAATGTATGTCTCACAGGGTGGAACTCAATAATTCGAAAAATGAAACGTGTTCTACTGTCGGTTGGCACTGGCAAGGTATGCATTTTGCTCGAGGCTGAAACTTCAAAAGGTGTGTTTGAATAATGTATGTGTGCCTTATACACGAGGGTCACAACACCACTTCAGTTCTGTGATCTCTTTCTGTGTGAGGAATGCCACTCTCCTTTGAAGGTTTCGATGTTTGCTTCTTGCCTTTCATTCCATATAGTTTGTAAAGTCATGTACATGTGTATAAACTCGATGATTTATGTCATATTTAAAATAATTATAAGGAATCTTATAAAGAATCGCGTGATGGCAGCGTAGCTTTGACTCCTTTGTCTGCGCCTTCATTGCTCTTAATACCATTCTGATAAGTCCGCCATCAGTGCATAATGCATTTTTCAGACTGTACGAACAAATTGTTTCTGCATGAGTTGGTATGTTAACGGGTTGCCAGATTTCAGGGTTTGCACGGCTTTCAGAGTGGTGCCTTGTGTTTTACAACGGCAGCTGGAAGTCTGTCTCTGTCTTTTTGTATGGGCTTTAATTTAGTTGATTTCACTTTCAAAAACCAGAGGATTCGTTGTGGACTTTTTCATTTGGCAAAGAAAATATTTTTTCACGCAGGGAAGGCTTGACAACCAAAGCGGCGGTTCGGGAACATTTAATTATGCAATATTTGACAAGACCGATTTTTCTTTTTCTAACTTTTACATGCAGACTAATTCGTATGCAAAATATGTAATTAAATGCATTTTCTGAGTAAATAAGCTTTTGTATTTGACCCTAACAATGACATCATATGCAGGATTAGACTAATTACGGGACAGTACGTTAGCATTCGGAAGCGCAATGTTCATTCGTTTTAGATTTAGTGATAGTTCATTGGCCAGATTCTCCCAGTCTACACCCAAGTCCCTGATTGTACATCGGATCAAGCATCTGCAGGTACGATCTGCTAACTGGCCTGTGCACTGTCTAACCACATTCAAGTTTAGATCTTACTACAGTCCTGTATAACGGGAGTAAGATCTTCTAGCCAGCCCATAAATTTGTGTTACTACAATTCATATTAAATCCAGGATCTACAAAGTTGATATCCACCACAACAGGGATAAGACAACCATCAAGATAGAGTTCCGGTCATCATAATTTCAGTGTATTGGCTGCAGTGCATACAGTTTTAGATTCTGAAAATATTAAACCAATTCTGAACATATATGTAGCTGACGGTCCATATGATGCATATTCTTTAATCTGATGTGCTTCTCCACAAACCGCTGGAAGCGAAGCAGGTTTTCAGAATACCCTTTGTAGCAGCACTGTAAAAGTAACTTGTCCGACCTATGTGTTGTTTCAACACTTTTTGGCTCCCCAGTCAAGACCCCGGGTGGCCGAGTGGTCTAAAACGCTCTCCGTTACGGATCACTGCCATCTCACCTCTGTCTGCGTGGGTTCGAGTCTCGGATTCAGCCAATGTGGGTATGTGAGAAAGCTTGCCAGTAGCTTCTCGTGGGTCGGTGGTTCTTTCCGGGGGTTTTCCGGGTTCTTCCTCCACCATTAATACTGGCCGCCATGTATAGCCAATCTTGTGCTGAAAAATGGCGTTAAACCCTACAACAACAACAACAACAACAACAAGACCAAACAATGCTTTTGCATAACAAAATGTGTTGGCCTTGTTTTCCTATTTTCATCAGTTCATCTAGGTCAATGTACCTGACTTGAAACAGTTTCCTCGTTTGAATCACTGGTCGAATGCTTACTGATCCGTTAGACCAGGCCTCGCAGTTGCAATCGGGGTTTTTTGTGTTTTTCCCATCCTGGAAGAATATTATTTCCTTAACCATGCTTCCCACCCATTTCAGAGCTACACTGGCTACTATACTTGGGGAAAGTATTATCCTTACTAGATTCATCCAAACCACCTTCCTCGAAGGCGATATCTTTTCTTGAGGTTACAATCAGAATAATAAAACGTTTTTGGATGATAATGGTGATCTTTAAAAATCTGGAAATCATTAAAGCTGAATATGTTAAACATAGCCCTTTAAGCTTGACCTAACTGACCGATTGATCCGACCCGGATCTTCTGACCACCCATCTAGATGAATCTGAGGCCGAAGTAATGTATTGTGTCCAAGAGGCAACAACTGGCCTCTCCTCTGCTCAGCTACAAGGATCTTCTCCTCCACCAGTACGGGACGCAACCCACTGGAAAGGTATTACCTCAAGGCTGTCGTCTCTTTCATGCAGGAAGGCGAATCAGTCCTATTCTATGTGTTTGGCCCAGCAAGATGATGGGTGGCTGGGGATAATAAAGTTACAGCCTCCTTATATGGACTACCGTCATAACTGTCTTACCGTATGGTACCAGACAACCCTTTTTAAGAACTCACTTTGAAATAATTCACAGGCTTTATATTAATAACCTACCTGTTGCTAATGGCATGACAAGTGGTAGAAATATCCGCGAATGCATGAAACAACTGAATGTACATACCATCACTAAAGACTAAGAACTATTTTATGTCAGCCACCCAACTGTGTCATACCAAGCGCGAATGTATGTGACCCTAGGTAGATTTCATGTACTTAACGGAATTTTATCTTTAGTTGTTTTTCCGCCCCTTTCACTGATCTTTCCCTTGCCCCAAACATCTCTTCATTGACAAGTCAAATAATATCCCATCTTAAAGTTATCTCACAATAATGATGAAATATAACCTCTCTCTCTCTCTCTCTCTCTCTCTCTCTCTCTCTCTCTCTCTCTCGTGAGCGAGTGAGTGGCAGATGTGAAGTTGAGGTGACAAGAAAACGTAGACAAGTAACCAGTATAGATTATAATCTTTTTTAAGTGTAAATCATCGTTCGATATAGACGTGGAGTCTAAATTAAAATACAAAATGATTTATGTATATTTACTCCGTACAACATTTTTAATGGATAAAAGCCAAAATCGTATTCATTTCATCTCATGCATACGGAAACAGCACCCTACAAAATGCCTCGACATGAACCTAGTTTGCTATCAAATATGTAACAAATGCTGTCATAAACGTACCAAGGATAATAATATTACAGAACAAAAATTAATTCATTCCAAAATAAATTCTGGCTGACAATTACAAAACCATCATCACAAAACTGAAAGGAATACTCTTTCCTTCCACTGACTGTCAGGCACGGTCGTTTATTTTTCCTGCATATTTCCAATGGAACTCCACATTTTGTGTCAGATCCGGAGGGAAAAGGAAACAAATAATTTCTGAAAAATGGCGTTCAACCCAAACAAGAGCAACTTCATACGTTGCAGTCTTACACTGCCCAATGCTAATAGATGTAGTTAAAACTGATCATGGGAAGTATAAAATATTAAGTTAAAAGGTTAGTATTATTATTATTATTATTATTAACCGGTCATTGCCCAATTTACACATGCTATCGAACTTTATAATTTTAGCAGTAATGGATGAGTTCGTTACTTTGCTGAATGTTAAAGCGATCAGCTTGAGAAATTATGATTTTCTGATTATTATTATTTTTATTATTGTTGTTGTTGTTGTTATTATTATTATTATTATTATTATTATTATTATTATTATTATTATTGACGTGTGTAATCGGTTTGGAAAAAAAAATCACTCAAACAAAGAATTTTAATATCCAGCCTGTAATAATGCGCATGACCGCCTCTTAGATAATTTAGTGAAGGCCGTCTTTGGGATGTAGATTCTATGTAACTATGAATAAAACTTTCAGCGACCTTACGGACGACACCTTTGAGAACAACTGAGACATTCTCGTCTCTTCCTGATGCGAGGTGAACATAACTTCTTTTTCTAGCACGCAACAGAAAAGGCCGAGAACGCTTGATAATTATTACATAATCGGGATAGTTCTAGCTGGTCTGGCGTAAAATGTTTCTGCGACGTTATCTCTATTCAAATGGCGGAATTTCACGTGCTGCACGAAAACAAGCTTTTCTTTCATGTATAGAATCTCCTTTTGGAGATAATTGCTATATAATCTATGCAGTTATAAGTAATTGATCTATGTTTTAAAAAAAAAGGTCTAAATAATGTTTTCTGTGTGCAAACGTTTTGCCGAATGACTGCGAAAAACTGGGAACTGTCGGGCTCATATCGTACTCCGGCAAATGTTTACGTATCAAAACCTCTGTTATCCCTATATCCGTAGGAACAAGCACTCCATGTGCCTGAGATCTCTTGCTGTAAATGAATCGAAGACTTGCTTCTGTGACTGAGATCTCTTGCCTTAGGTTAATTCAAGACTTGCTTATTCGTGTTATTAAAGGATATATATTTGAGTTTCACTGCTTTTGCTATTTTTTCAAGATATTACAAGTCAAAAAATGTCAGAACAATAACTTTCTCAAGTTTGTCCGTTCAAATTTTGGCAAGATAATAAGCATATAATTTTCACTGCATGAGTTTTATTTAACTGGAAATATCACTTATAAATGATTGGTACATATACTATGGCAAAAATAGGCACAATATAACGGTAAACATTATAAATAGCAACAAGTAGATGTCACGCGTGTATAGTTTTGACGGGGATGACACATCAAGGTGCTATTTATGATTTTGGTTGATTTTTGCGCCTTTTTCAGCTAGAAAGAAAATAAATGAATTCTATTATCAGAATGAAAGGATGTTTTCTTAAGTACAACATGCCATTATTACGGATGGCACTAGCAATATGTATGCTGTGAAGTCCATACAGTTAACTTTCTTCATCCACGTGATAATATAAAGTAGGTCATGTGATGGTAGCGATTGTTGAAAAAAAAAATTAAAACAAGTTTGATAAATTTCACAGGATTCGGTTACATGCATGTACACAATAACAACATGGTCATCTTTCAATCGCCGCTAAATATGTAATGCGGTATTTCAAGATTATGTACGATCTCCCTTGTCAAGATTAAAGGACACTCGTATCACAATGCCACTCGTACCATAATGCCACTCGTAACACAACGCCACTAGAGATAATACTTAGTCCTTTCCTATAGTACTTCGCGTATAATAAAACATTATCTTCTTTAACGAAGAAATAAAGGAAGAGGAGTTCTGCTTATAACACTATATAAAGTCTTTTGATACGTTAATCGTGTCAACAAAATCAAAACTCATATCAGAGTAGCACAGTACTACATAGTTTGCTCGAACCTCGTGTATCATAACCATGTATTTTGCATTACACATTCAATTTTGCATTGTTAATCTGGTGTTTAATACGGATACTCAGTCCGTATTTTCGTTTATCACATAGTAGGTATGGTTTTCCTATAGTATGTGCAGTTTCATATTTTTTATATTACCACATGTTAAAATATCACTTTATGTGATTCTGATTGGTCCAAATAAGCCCATGAAATTATTGTGCAGTATCCTCTTTACTGATTGGCTGGGATCGTGGGGAAAACGTTTTTAATCCCACTTTCTGGAAGGTTTTGTTTTGAATGAGCATTTTTGGCCGCCATTTTATAACTCGACTCGCGAAAGGAAACTGAGGACAAATTATATCGGCTGTCTGAATATGGATACGTTACCCCCACAGGGGTTTGTTATGTCATGTATAACAATATCATCATAAGAAAAATGGCATAAAACTACAAGACAAGAACAACAATAAGTAAAACTAAGGGTATTGCTTATTTGATTGCGGGTGGTGGGGTGGGGGGAGGGGGCGGTATATCTATTACATAGATATAAAATCCACCGTATATACAAGCGTGGTTTAAATGTTAACTTACAGAAGTAAATAAACTCACCTGTTCACAGAAGAATCTGGACATAAATGCGTCTCCTAACTGACAGAACTTTATCCAACCACAGCATCTTTACTCAGTATATATGGGATGCAAATCCGACTCAAAAAGAAATTTGTTTACGTCTTCTGTACAGTCTATTGTTCCAAATCAAATACTGCAAATATCCGGTCACAAATGCATTGCAGTAAATGTGGGAATTTTTGCATTCAGTAATCCTATTTCACATGAAAATCGCAACAATGTAATGTTTAGTTCTGAAAGTGACATTTTAGGGTAAACATGTACTCTAGGCCTACTGTGTACCGTACCGTATCAAACAATGTGGCATCACATCGCATTGATCATTATGTTTTGAAAAATGATTTTGTCGTTATAAAATGTTCTGTTTATTCGAATGGAAGCTTTTCCTTTGATTTATAGTTTATACAAAAAGTACAATCTACTTTTACTAGTTCAACTTTGTTTGGGACTATATTTTATGCACAACAAATGAAAGGTGCACCGTCTGTCAGAATGAACGAAATTATTCGTTCTTCTTTCTCTCTAAATAATTTCCACTGAAATAAAAAGTATGTGATTAAAAGAATCTCAAATGGGTAATGATTTAATATTAAATTTATGGAACTCGTTGAATAATGTCCAGCTTTTGCGAGCCAAGGCTCGCAAAAGCTGGATATTATTCAACTCGTTTCATAAATTCAATGTTAAATCATTACCCATTTGAGATCCTCTCTATCACGTTCATTAACTGACTGGAATTATTTGGTGTTTTCACTTATGTCCGCGTGTCGATATTCTTAGAAACACCGAATCGAATGTTTATATATAACCTTCAATTTTTCACAATTCTATTCACAATTTATAGTTAAATCTACCAGGAGAATGTAAAAGAAATATAAAACGGCATTACAGTATCGACGAATCCCATCCCATATCAACACACATTTTTTTTCTCCCGACTCAGTACGAAAACTCTATGTATGAGCTGAGCAGGTATGTCCTAACAATTTGCAGCATGGTATAATCTAACCATGCTCATCCATTTAAATAATGGTTATTACTCCTGTGGGTTTTGGATAAACGAGGTTCTGCTATATTTTTTTCCAACTAGCACACTGTTAGCGTCATACAGGTTGCTTCCCTTCCTATCAAAGATTTACCTCCCCCAAAGAATGTATTTTGCTAAACAATAGCGAAAACATGTGAATCTTTATTTTCAGACAATAGTAGTTATGATATAAAACGTTGTTAAAAATGCATACATCTGTTTATTTTATAAACATGCATAATTGTATCTAAACTGTATACAAAAGTCCAGTTTCAGCTAGATATCGAATGAAATGCATACCATGGGGAGGCAATACGTTGCAGAAAAGGGACGTAACTTATACAAGATACAGATATGGCGTTTATGTAAACAAAAGATATGTTGCATTTTATCAATATTTTTGTTTATTACAATGTAACGTATATCCCAGCGATGGCACTATGCTAAACAACAGGCTGCTTGATTAATTCACAGGATATATTCACAAAATATGTGAGCAGTAAAGTTTGAAGGCTATATGTTATGTGGCAAGTCAAGTAACTTCCCCAAGTACACACAACGGTAATCAATATGGGCTGATTCGATGGTTGTAGGAAGATTACGTCACCTAGACAAAAGTAATACAACAAGTTTCACAAATATAATTTCGGATTGTCTTTGTGGATGAATACAGATTAATATTGATGGATTATTTTTCACATTTTCATTACAATCAATGTCCATTAACCAGACGTCACACTTAAAATAGGCTATTTCCTACAACACTTTAACACAAAGCATCTGAAACATTTGGCATGTAATGATTATCTCGATGTTCAGTCCAAGAAAAATCAACCAAATTGAAACTGTAAGAGCAACGATATATGCTTATCATTAGCCTTTTTTGCAGTAATGCCAATGGCGCATTACCAAAATTGTAAGGTATATAAAAGGTTAGTGAGTAAGTAAAATATAAATTTGCTAAAAGTAGAAGTCCCATATCAGTTCTTTTATCTGGATCTACGACTGTTTTTGTTCGCATTTATCATCAACTGAATTGAATCAAGTCTAATTATGAAAGATATCATACTTTGGCGCAATCAGATTAACGCTGATTGGCACTAGGTGATTTAGCATAAACTAAGTTTCCGTACACCTTAATATATGAGTCAAAAGTTATGAACATAAATAATATATGTATGTATGTATGTATGTATGTATGTATGTATGTATGTATGTATTATGTATGTAGTATGTACGTACGTACGTACCTACGTATGTACGTATGTATGTATGTATGTATGTATGTATGTTTCCTGCGACAATTTCCTACTCTAATGCTTCGTGTAAGATAGTTGAATTTAATTTAACGCTATCTGGAAGGTTGTGGCGATGGCAGAAAGTACATGGCAGAGCTAATACATTCTGATGCAATCAATTGTATACAACAGAGAACAAAAAAATTTATATCACTGTCTAACACAACAGAGAATGATTTCCAAATAACAATATATAAACTACGACTAGAATAATTATGCATCACAGTAAAAACATAGACTATTTTCTCATCCATTAATCTTTATTTTAAAAAAAGTCTTCGTACAGAAACTTCTGTACTAGCTGCCTTGCAAAGTTTCCCCAAAAGTGATTGTATAATCAATGAAAGATATATCTGATGTACACAGATACTATGTATATATACATTTTGATATATTACTAGAGGGCAGCAAAGTCATTGACAGTCTCAAGCTCTTTCACTTCCAATCAAATTAACCCTTCATCTGAATCTGACCAAAACCGGGTCTGTGGTTAGAACGACTGAACAAGAACAAAAGTGCTTACTTCTCCAAGATAGTATGCTGAAACCAATGACCAAACTCAAAATATTACTTTGCTTGCATTCGATAATGGGGGTGTTGGTGGTGGGGTGGGGTGGTGGTTGGGATTTTATAATTTAAAACATGGTATATGGGGATGCCCTACCCTTTTAGGTGCATTTCCAAGGGTGGTGGTGTTGGGGGGTGGGGGTACTTTTATGTTTTATTTGATGATCTATGGGAAGAATCCGCCCATTTGTGTGCATGTTCAAACCTGATAGTATACATACATAGCTTCCATTTTGTTGAACTCCAAGTATATTACAGGGTCATTTTCTAAGGTGCATTAGTAAATCATGTGTCATCTCGGTTTTATCACCTCTAAATTGTCATCCAAATTAGGTTATGAGGGAGGATTAGAGAATTTATATCTCGCTTCATGGTTTGTCAGGATCTTTTATCTACAAGAAACAAATGAGTAGTAAATAAATATGCATACGAATTCAAAATTATTCGATATGTTTTTGGGTCTCCAAACGGTACTGATATCCCAACACCACCACCACCACGTGTAGATTAAAATATCTAGCGTAACAAATGACTTGTGGCAATGGTTCGAAAACTTTTTATATCTGAGGTCCAGTTCCGCTATATTATATATGGCTAATAGATCGCCCGCAGCAAGTCCCACAAGTAGGCACCGACCCATCGTTTGAGAACTCGTGACCCACACAGTAGGACGGATAGGCGGTACAAGGGAGGCAATTCGTAGATTCAAGGAAAATTTATTCTTTACGTTATCTCCCTTACAGCAATCGTGGCACGTAGAGGAAATTTTACAGGACAGTTTGTGCTAACTCGTCGAAACTATTTAACAAACAACAGAAACATCAACAAAACGTAAATATCTAGGTATTAACCAAACCCATGTATATCTAATTACTAATAAAGTGACAATAAATAAAACACAACCTAAGCTAGTTACTAAAATAACAACAAAAGATCGTGATAATGAGATCTAATTGAAAATATCACAAGACATAAATTAGTGAACAAATATAAACTTATTCTTACACCAAAACGAAGATCGAATAACGTCAACATCGGCAGAAATAAATCTATCTGTATATATATATCTATAAATTTTAATTTCAATTTAATGGCGAGTCAAAGTTTTGAAAAAACGTATGGTTTATCTCCCATGCTACCAAAATGTCAATTTACTTAAATGAAGAGTTTGGTAAAACAATTTTTTTAATGTATTCTGAA
>JAECUM010073037.1:0-15870 GCA_016617855.1 Megalonaias nervosa | reverse complement strand
TTAAAACATATCCGCTTCTTTCTTGTGAGAGCGCTATTTAAGAACTTTAAATATCTTATTTCATGATATACAGACACGATGTAAACTATCCATCGCCTGGAAAATCATTAAAGATTAAATATCCTATAAACAGATCAGAGACTAGGCAGCAGTTGCCACAATACTAAGATCTCTTTCGCAAAGATATTCATTCTCCTACAAAATAAGTGAAGATATTAGCTATAAGAAGTTACCAATTTACCCAGTGGAGAGGTATCACTTTATGCCAGGTGGAAGTGGTGTCAAAATAGCAAATTGAAACAAAATGCAGTATATGTGTAAACAAAATCAGTGTGAAAAAGTATGTATAGTATATATTGGAAGATGTTCAAGCTTGAGAAACAAAACAAATTTTGTGAGATTCATAACATGGATGAATACATTGTCGTCATATCACGCGAACCGTGGACTGTAATCAGTGAGAAGTGACCGACAGGCGACCATGAAGAGGCCAATCATATTGGGTAAAATACGGTCATCTCGAATACTGTCCAGGGCATACTGGTGAACATAGTCTGGGTGAAAGTCTTTGCTGATTCCGATGGAGACTCTTGCTTACCGCTCAGTCGACTGTTTCAACGTGAACGCACTGCACCAATACCGCACTGATTGTTGAGGTCGCCCCTGCGGCGTAATTGTTGACTTTGGCTGCCGATGTACAATGCGGCAGTGATTGCATAATGTGCCAGCGAGTGTCACCGACGGAGACTTTTGTTATCGGTGTAGTCAATTAATGCAGTTGCATGTTGGCAGAATTATTTTGTTTGTCGAACCAAACAATGTTATGTACACTGTGGCAACGACTGTGCACCATGTCAATGATTGAACATTAGCGATCGCTTGGTACTAGCGGAAACGTACTATAGACTCGCCGTTCGTTTTGTGGGCTGCCTATGCAGCCTCCATTTCTTCCAGGACGTTATTTACACTGTATCCTGACATATGTTTGCCTTTTTATGTTGTTCTTGAATATTATATTCTATCAGTTTTAGCGAAAAGCGTCTGGATACGGCTGAAGCATTTGAAATATTAGAAGCTTATTTAATAGCTATGAACGATTATATCTCCATGTTGACATTGTGTCGTTTGGACCTGTTAGTTTTGGGCCACATCGTACATTATAACAGTGAATGAACACTGCCACTCTTTAATACTATCAATTATAGACTGTAGATATTTTACTGCTGTGCAATATTTGAGAACATTTCTTATCTGACATGGTATGGTTGAGCTGATGCTATACGTTTCTCGGACTTATTTTGCAAAAAAGGAATCATGCAGGCGTTGTATATGCGCAATAATTTGCAGAGGAAGGACTACTTGAGTCTTCATATTTGCATACTGTGTTATGTTATTTTTAAATGGCAATTGCTCGACTTGTACTGCCTTTCCATGGTTCCGCATCCGCGCTCGGAGTTGCCTGTATTTTGTTATTTCCGCCAGTACGCTGTCAAACTCAGTACGCTAATTATTTTATTATCACTATGCATCAAGTGGAATTAATTAATTTTATTGAAACTGATTTGTGCCACCGGGAGAAGTGCTGAAGAGAAGTGCTGAAGAGAAACGTATTTGTGGATGCAGTCGTGATATGATTTTATCAGCGCAGGTTACTATTGATATGGATCCAACAACAATTCCGATTCGTGTGCCTATAATAGTTGCCGTCTTTCAGATTCATGCCACAGACCAAAGGTGACTACTGAAGCAATTTCGCAAATAGCATCTACGAACACATACATTTAATTGTATGTTATGTGCAACGCGGCTCTCTTGATGTTCTCGTCTTACAGCTGTTGAACTTATTAATTAAGGTCCATGATAGTTCTTTTAAAGTGATCTCATAGTATGATTTGCTCGACTGACCGGCCTTACTCAGTAACACGCACTAGTCCTTTTTGACTATTTGCCCCCTTTTCAGGTATAACTGTCACAAATTCAATGGTTCCAAGCTTTCTTCGAATTGGTATATAAACATTAATGTGGCTCCAACCGCCGATCTCTATTGGGCCCTTAGCAAATTATATCTCAGTTACTGCAGGTATTGGTAAACAACGTTGTCAAGCAGATATGCATGGGCAAGTGGAACAAAGTTACTACTAAAATTAGCATTGCTTGTCAGAACCGTAATATTTCTTTTGTATAATGTTTTGTATTCAGCATTCAAATTTTGCAATGATTGTCTTGATTCTATTGATTGAATAGCTAGAGATCCCCATGTGGCAGTAGATTCGTACACAATACAGAATTAACATAAGGATCCTTCAACAGCAAATGTAAAGTCACCAATGGGAGAAAATCATTGTTTTTTTTTAGCAGAGTTCATTTCCTCAGAATAATCTTTATTGATATCCCTAATTGTATATCCGCATATTGCCTCGTTGCATCATCATCATCGTCGAATGGGTCTTAAACCAACTGACTTCGGTTTCCGTTCATGATAAGCAATCCCACACATTGCCTAGACAGATGTTGTAACTTTCCATACAGCTTTTATGTCCACGTAGTCATTGATAAAAGCAACCGTCACCACAGCGTCTTTGATTCACCTGACGTCTTTGTTTACGACCCGGTCTGGCACGTCAGCGCCTAGCATCCTGATAACAATATATTCAATTTTCAGGTTAGATGCATTAACTGTTCCAGAGAGTTCTTCAAAACTCAAAAGCTCGCCAAGGTCAACGTACCTCAGCAACATCCCAGTTGGTAAACTCAGCAAATCCTCTCTCTTGACAAGCCTGGTCGAATTCACAACAGCATCGCTTCGTCGGATGGTGGAGCATCCTTACGAGTCAATATGCATTTCGTATATTATTAAGACTACTTAAATGTAAAACCAATAAGCTGGTCTTCTCGCAATTGCTCGCAACGCTTGAAGAAAAAGATGACCACATATAGGTCCATTCGTCAGAATTTGCAAGAAAAGTGTTGAGTAAAACAGAACATGTCATGCACTGCACGAAATAAATAATCACCAGCTTCAATTAGTAGTGCAAATACATACCAATCAAATTTCAGTCGTTAACTGGGCGATACCAGTGCATTCCAGGTAATGTTATTTAATTAACGGGTCCAATTTCCCTTGTAGGGAAAATCATCGATGCAAGTTCATCCTGTATAAATACCCTTCGGAGCCACAGCTGAAGACAACATCATTTCGGAAACCTTACATGGATAATCGAAGAACTTTTCCTTAATATGCCGCTTCAAAGATGCAGTTCTGACGGCCCCGTGTATTTTCCAACAGTTTATAATCATCATCATCTTCATCATCATCAATCCCAAGAGGCCGTTGTGGCACCACAGTTGACTTTACAACCAATTCTCTCCATCTTTCCATGTTCTCTACTGTCCTTTGAGAATCTCCAAATCCCATGCCTGTCCACTACTTAATGTTGTCTTCCCACTTCTTTTTCTGTCTGCCTCTTTTTCTTCACCGCACTGTGCCTTGCAAGATTGTTTTCGCCAGTCCAGATGATCTTGAGACATGACCTTACCTCTTCAGTTTGTGCTTTTTTTACAGTGGTAAAGAGGTCTTCATAGGATCTGATGGATCGCTGGATCCTGTTGTGGACTTCGTCGTTGGTTACATGTCCAAGATCTTGCTGTAGCATCTCATTTCGAATGTTTTAATCTTTCTTTGTAGATCTGATGTAAGCGTCCATGTTTCACAAGCATACAGAAAGATTGATATGACAATCGAGCGCATCAGCCTTATTTTGGAACCAAAAGCAATGTTGGCATCTTTCCATTTTGGTCTCAACCGTGTTATTGCTGTTGTTGTCTGGGCAATCCTGCAAACTAGTTCTGGTTGGAGCCCTCATCTGTGATAATTGATCCCAAGTACTTAAAGCTTGTGACTTTTTCCAGCTTTTGTCCACGGACCTTTATATTCTGCACTGATGCCATTGTGTTGTTTGTCATCAGTTTGTGTTTTCACCCTAATCTCCATACTGTATGCTGTGGAGGTTGTGTCGAGGCGCTCAAATAAGTCAGCCAGTTCTTTTTTATCTCCTGCTAAACCATTAATATCATTTGTGAAGCGAAGGTTGGTGATTGTTCTTCTTCCGATGCTGACAGTGCCCTTGTGGTCATGCAAGGCATCTTCCATGATCCTTTCCAGGACAATGTTGAAGAGTGTAGGTGATATTATGCATCCCTCGCTTCCTCCAACTGTTGTTCGATATCAATCTCTTTTGCTGCCATTGATATGAGGACAGCATTGGTGGCTTTTGTCGTAAAGGTGCACAACAACCTGCACCAGGTTTGAGCTGATGTTGTACTTCCTCATACTTGCCCATAATGCTGCATGCCATACCCTATCAAATGCCTTTTTAAAATCTACAAAGACGTGGTATAGATTCTTTTGATGCCGAAGGTATTTCTTAAAGGAGTCTGAGATTGAAGACTTGTTCTGTGGTGCTCCCTCCTGCTCGGAAGCCTGCCTGCTCTTCAGCAATAATTTTCTCTGCTTGAGGCTTTAGTCTGTTGAGAATTATCTTCAGCATGACTTTGCTCGGTGACTGATCAAACTGATGGTTCTGTAGTTTTCGCATAGCTGTAGGTTTCTTTCTTGGGCAGCACGATGACCAAAGATTGAGTCCATGCGGTGGGCCATTCTCCTGTCTGCCATATCTTTTTGTAGATTGTTGTTAGTACTGTGACAATCTCTTCTCCTCCTGCTTGAATGAGCTCTGCTGGAATGTTGTCAATACCGGCTGACTTTCCTTTCTTTAGTGACCTAACTGCAATTTCTACTTCTTCACGAAGAATGGGGTTGTCGTGAATTTATTCTACCTGACGGCAGTTTAGTATTGCTGGATCTCCTTGGGTCTTATGATTGTACAATTGTGAGCAGTATTCTGTCATCGCTTGAGGATCTCTTGATCGTCTTTGAGGCATTTTCCTGATTTGTCTTGGATGGAGGTAGTTTTCCCTTGTTTATGAGTTGTGAGATCTTTCACCAGTTGTTTATACCATTTTGCTATCATTTCTACTCAGACTGTCTTCGATTTTACAGCATTGTCTTTCTATCCAGGATTCCGTTGCCTTTTTCATGCTTTTCCTGATCATGTTGTTGATCTCTCTGTATTTTCGAGCTCCTTCATTATATCCTTTTCCCTTTTTCAGTTCTCTTCTTTTGTCGCATAGCTCAAGGATATCTGTCGTGCCCCAAAGTTTCTTTGTTCTACGAAATTTGCCAATGATCTTGCTAGCTGTGCTAGTCACAACTGTGTTAAATGTGGTTGTTAAGGACTCTGGTTCGGTGTCTTGGCTGTCCAGGGTTATCAAAGGTGCAAATTTACCACCTTTCATTGCTTTCTGTGTCTTTTGGTTATTTCAATTTTTCAATGTCAGTTTATAATACACACGACCAATTTGACTGTTGTTAAAATTGAGCAAAATGTTTAATGCATGTTCTTGACCATTTAAGCTTAATAAGACATCACTCACTCCTAGTTTGGAAATATCATTGCACTTTCCAATTCGTTGTTCAGATTGTCTAAGATTTTAAATGCAATAAAGACTCATCTTGAAGCCCTAATATCTTGGTGTGCGAAGTCTCTTCAAGCGTCCAAAGTCTAAAGTTATTGCGAGATATGAAATTATACATCTTTCGCCTGACATTATAAATGATGCTAAACGTGTGTATTTTACCTTTGTTGGACTTCCTGACGACACCCAAATTGTAAATTTAGATGACACCATTATACTGTCGTTAAAAATGGCAGAATCATGCAAAAGTCCATCATTGGTATTGCCCATTCTCTTTGACGTGACTGCGTGTTTGGCTGTAGGGAAGTCTCTACAAAGTTCAAATCTATGTCAGAATTGACTTTTGCACGAAATGTCCTCTCACCCGCAAAGCTGTGATCCACGTCGTGTAACTCATCCTTTAAAGTTTGGATTGATAACAACTAGAGTGTGTTGCTGCTTCTCCTGTGCATTGCTGATGTTCTCAATGCTATATTGTACATGATCAGAAGATTACTTGTGTCTCTGATGAACACAATAACAGGATCGGCAGACCATTCATAAATGGCTCTGTAACGGGCTAATTTAAAAACGGTTGTAGTAATGGCAACGTCGAGTTGTCGCTAATGTCCTCAATATATTTTCCCTGGATGAGACAACGTGCGCTGTTGAACACAATCATGATGTTGCTCTTCACAAATCCTTCTTGGTGCTGTATGCAGTGCTGTTGTCGCGTACAAGCTTTCATTGAACTATTAAGAATGTCTCCCACTGAATCACCTACAGGGATGTGTCATTAATCTGAAATTCTACTTGCTCTTCCTTGTTTCGATAAATAACATTGTATGAGTAATATTAATAACTTTTCTTGCTTCAATCGCACTGCACGAGAGCGTTAATATAAAATGCGGGATCAGTGTATCTTTCAATTGAGCCATTGCTTTTACATTATAATACCTTTTGTGGCCGCTTCCCATTGTCTGATTTGCAAGCATTGAATTTGTTCAGAAATTATTGAGCGCTTTCGGTGATGAGTGTGCTGAGATGGTAGTGTAATCGTCGTTGGCTGTCGAATTGCTACTAGTAGATCTCAAATCGATAGTGCAGCTGACAATCTCAAATATCTCAATTGATCCGCAGCAATGTTTCTTAATGTTATCAAGGACTTGCATTGTAACTTGGTTAGCAATTGTTGCGACGTAGGAACAAGCACTGAACATTTGAATAATATAACGCGTAAACACATTTTCTCAAGTTATCATTACGCAGGGGATCTACAGGTTAACATAAAATTATCACTATATTTAAATGTAAAGTTGGTCTTTAGAGTACAGTGATATTGTCAAGATCTCCTGATGCTGGTCTATTATGTGTCGGTCCTGATCCACACTAGTGCAGCGAGGGTTTGTCAGAAGTGGATTCTTGCATGGAAGATACACGCGCGTGGGAGTAATGATATCGCATCACCCAGGGCCGCAGTAGGGGCAAACCCAAACAATGCATAACTCTGCGACGCTCGTGTTTTCATAGATGCAGCTTTATGACTGCCGGTGATGTCATCAATGGTCAAAATAACTTCAGAGTCGCAGTGATAATTCTGATATTGTTAGACACAGTTTTGTAACTGCTAATACAAATAGAATAAGTTTATCCTTTGTAATCTTATTAATATCTTCAGGCCAAACAATAACTGTTCTCCACGATGACTTTGCAATAGCCACCGTTAAAGTTGGAGATTTGATCAAGATGACAAAGCTGAGTGTAGGGTCATGTACACGTATGCTGATTTTGGAATAGAGGGCTTGGTCGACGTTGTGATCCTCAGTCCGCCATATACCTAAAACGCTAACCAGGTATTCACGGGAATCAGTCGGATCTCTTCATTGATAGATTTGATCTCGTACGCTCCACAAAAAATTACATCGAAATGCAAGATACCTTCTCGACTGCCGTATACTGAAAACACGAACCAGGTGTTCGCGGGAAAGCATCCAATCGGATACGATTGAATTATCAAACCGACTACAATTAACGCGCAACAAGGCTAGTGCGATCTCGATTGTGCTGAATTGTCTCTCATTGATTGGCGTCGGATAGACCACATTAAACTCTGGTTTCGTTTGTGAGATTGTAACCACGGTTGCATTTGCAACGACACGCTACATAACAGCTAGTTTTCACGTAAGATGCTGGGTGTTTCATCATGTTGTATAAATCATAATTGTCTTTAAAGAGCTCGTGCATCAAAATCCTCTTTCTATGATATTGTTGGCAAGCAACCGCTCACTGACTAATGACTACTGGTGCGTTCTTGCCGTAGCGACATTCCTACATTAGTTTCCGACCATTCCATGACTACATGGCCTGTGATCGAATAATTACGGTTCCCTTCACCTACGCATTCTTGTTCCGGTTGCTGTTCTCCTAAATGTTCTCTCAGTAGTCGACCTCAATAATCTTATATATTAACCAAACATTTCTTGCACTCTTTACCTATTGATGCGGACTGTGTAAACATCTCCTGATCTATACACATTGCCCAATTTTTAGAGGCTTATTTAGTCGACGCGTGTCTTATAGTATAATCAAGTTTCAGATTTTTTCCAGTATTGGGGAACAGAAGAGGCGAATTTTACAAATGCCTCAATTTGGTTGAGGCTAAACTCGATTCATGGTCATCATTATAACTGTGAAGTAGTCTTTTAATCTTGGGTAGCTTTGTCTCGTCAATCTTTGTTTACACTTACGTTATACTATCGCGTCCATCCATCAAGTCAATCTAGAGAAAACTATACTCATTTCAGCATCATACCGGGTCCAAAGAATGGTTGCGAAGTCATGCTGGTCAAAGCCACGAAATGTCATTAACATGTTTCAGATCTCTCGGATTGCTTTAGGCACGTGTGAGTCAGCTGCATAATATATGTGTTTTTATGCCAAAGTCGGATACTATTCACGAGTGGTTTTCTTGATGATCAAGCATCTCCTCGTCGTACAGAACAAGATCATTTGCTTTTTAATCAAGATCATCAATAGTAGAAGATTCCACGAATAAGAAAATAAATTAACGTTAGATGATTTGCTTCTTAACCACGACTGTTGTATTTTAGACCAATTTCAAAGAACAATATTCGTGTTCACTGTTGTTTTGTCGTACCCTCGGATATGTGTTTGGATTTTGATGTGTGTGAAATCAATCCATTAATACCGCCAACCGGGGCAAGATGCATCATATCTTAATAAAAAAAAGATCTTTGGTTAGTATGTTGATTGTTTTCGTTTTTGAGTTTCTATTTTTATTCACATTGATTCAATCAATATAAGTTACACTTATGATTTATACATGAAAGATGGTTTTAATGTAGAAAGTAGAGCACTAAGCCTATATGCACATAGATTCTTGATTACTGAACGCTCAATTTGGGACAGCAGAAGCATACACATTTATGTTGGCAAGGGCATAATTGTCGATCGCCATAGAAATCCCGACACGGATTTCATCATCAACAAGCAGATATTGATCAATGTCAGTGAGTAATTCCAACTCTAATTTTGTTTCGACAAGAGCGCATCCAATTCTGTATGTTGATGTAAAATAGTGAGCTGGATCATACTTGTACACAAGTATGACGATATCACGCAAAACGTCTTACAAACATTTAAGCTGTAATACATCCGTGAGAAAATAGGAGTCAAGATAGTCACCAAGGTTTTGGCAACTAAAAGTAGACCAAAACTTTTCTTTTTCGCAATCATAAAACTTTTCTGAAATCCGTCTCGAGACAGTAATACATAAAATGCCTCAATCTCCTGTAACCGAGTTTTGTTAAACTTGTTGTAGTAGCTTATGAACCGGTAGGAATAGATTCCTTTGAGAGTGAGTAAACCGAATTCCCATTATCAGCGCACTACGATAACGACAAGTGACTTATAGGCGATAATTTATATTCGCTGCATCGCTGCTGGCAAGTTATTATGGAATTTAGAAAGTGCACGATTCAGTAAACTGCAGCTAACCAATCCAAAACGTCATATATTGGTTCGATTGTTTAAAATGACACTTATAGGTGTAATTTGATGCTGTAACTATCCTGGCTATAATACTTCGTAGGTAATGAAATACTAGAGGAATTTTATATTTTATTTGGTTTCATTTGCGATGGCGGATAGCATGCGATGTGTGTGGCTTTTCAATACGCGCCAGTGACATAACAGTGATCAATAGCTTTGAAATCAGTGGCTCTAAATCGCCATCACGGATCCAGTAGTAACTGGTCTCAGTAAAGTTGTTAACACCATCGTGGGTCTAGTTCATATCTGCAGGGGAATAGATTTGTTATTTCATGTATCTCACCGTAACTTATGACGCTTTAAGAGACACCTAAACCATATTTGGGCATATTTCACAAGTCCACCCAGATCCTGCGTTGGTCCATTTTTCCAGCATCTCGGGAATCTTTGCAAAGCTTAATCATTAATAGCAGCATTGTTTTCGAGTTTAAGATTATAAGTTGATTACCATAAGGCGACAATGTTGTAATTTTTAATCCAACCCTATCATGGTTAAGAGGCTGACTGAAGTACACATGAAACATAATACTTGATTTAGCCCCGGAGGTGCATGCCACCCTGTGTGGTCGATAGGATTCTAGGCAACAGCGTTGAAAAACGTTTTGCCAAGTTTCTACGTGGCACGTATTCGAACGGAATAATTGCCTGATAGTTTTTTGTAAATCGTGAAAATTAAACTCTGTTATTTGTAATTTCTGCGACTTTGAGGTAGTCTCAGAATCAATAGTAAGTGTTTACGAACATACGCAGCAGCCTCCGCAGCAATGCCACAACGGTCTTGATCATCCTTGACCACGTGGGTAACTTCAATTTATCCGACTTGTAGAGTAATTTGTACTCGTGCTGCTGTTTCACGAAACTGTTTCAGTCTGACGGAGTTCTGCTAAAATACTTCTTAACGTAAGTGCTTCAGCTTTTCTTGTGCCCCTTGGTATGTGTAAATTAAGTTTTGCAGTCGTACTGTCGTTGTTGCATTTGGTTAATCAGCGGTGGTAGCCAGTTGTGGATGATTCGCGTGAAGTTTCTTTGACCCTAATAACGCAGGATATGTCTCCGCTTCGCACACGTTTTGGCATTCATATCTCACGCTCACGTGCAAGATGCCTTAGTTGAATCATAGTAGGTATACTGGAATATAAAGGAACAACCTTCTCTAACATTCTTTACTCTACCAGGATCAGAAACTTCATTCGTAACTATTATTTCTTAGACATTTTCAGGAGTTTCCGCAAGGGCCTAAAATCGTCGCGTATTTCTAAAACAATTACGATAATACTCGCGAAATGATCTTCATGGTCGCCAAAGTTAATTACGAGACGTATTTAAGGCATGATCGAACACCTATATCAACACGTAACGTCAGTAAATATGATTTACAGTATTCTTAATTGCAAGTTCTGGCGCATTGTTGACATTTTATTAAGCATACACGTTTGCATAGATTACTTCCTAATGCCAATCAACATTATATATTTACAAATTGTAAACTCCATAATAGGAATAATCATCTGCATATTCATAAATATCATAGTTTATGTTTTCAGCGCATAGTGCACGTATCAGCAGGAGTATATTCTCTTCGCCAACAATATAGGGTTTTAAAAATACTCGTAGTGGATTGTTAAATGAGCATACTTCTATTACCTGTAAAATATGTTTCGCCTGTGATAATACTATGCATACTCGGAGCAATGCGTTTTAAGCAAATTGTTAGGCCAGGTGCACTAATAGAGGATCAACGTCAAATGGATTTCTGTGCTTGAATATAATTTTCTTCAATTCAGTATTTAGCCAAATCACTGCCTGTTGATTATTATGATTACAAAGAATTATGCCAACACATAAATGACCTAAGCTTGTTCAATGATATCCGATGACATCACGTGTTATGGGCTGCTGTATATTGACCCCATAGTTTCTCTTTTCATTTGGTGTGTGCATATGAATCTCGATTCAAAATCAATATAACATTCCGCCATTCGCCGAGACTCTTCACCATCGAAGATGTTCTCAAACGTATGTAAAATATACTTGCTGCATTCATGTATCAATACTAAAATATATTTATAATCGATTTATCCTTGTCGATTTATACTACGTAGGCTATCATATTTGCCTCCTTTTTGCATCATCACCATTGTTATAGTACTAAATTTTTACTTCATATTTTCTGATTTACCTGGTTAACTTTATCGATTTCGTATTTTCCGACACATTATCAAGTGTTGACATTTCACGCTATTTCTCATGCTATTTGCTTACATCGTCGCTGCTTCAAGATAATTCTCAAGTTGGTTAATCTACCACTATGATCCTGATATGTTTTTTGTTTTGTTTTCTAAAGACGTGTGCCTCTTTGCGTCTCATTTGCCAAATCTGTTTTTTGTTTTAAGTGAAACCTGGATTTGATCTTACCGTAACGTTAAAAAAATTCGACTAATCTTCAACATTAATGGCAGAATTGGATATATCTATAAATTGTATTGAAACTTTTAAAATGAAAATACTTGTTATACTTGTGTATCAGTATCTTAGAGGTAATAGGCAAATTATTAATTGTAAGCTGTTATACGTAATATTTTTCAGGTCATGGTAATGTGTGCAGTCTAAATCAATTAAGGCGATATGAATACAACCCCATATGAACCTCAACCGTGTCGAATTAAATAATAGAAAGCCCTTAGGTTATTTAAACGAAGTAAATCTCAGATATTGTACGAGCACATTTTACGCATTGATATCAACCTTACGCCATAATAATAAATAATACATAAACAATCATAAACACCCATATAATGATCACAGTACTATTATCATTATCACGATTCTTATTTTAATTTGTATTCTCCCTCTTCCTATTCTTGTATTATTATTACTATCATTAGCAGTAGCAGTAGTAGAAGTAGTAGTACTAATAGTAGTAGTAGTATTAGTAGTAGTGGCATTTATCAAATGGTTGTTGTAATGTGTCTAATGTATCAGTTTATTGCGTAATACTTCCTGCTGTCGCTTTCAGCTTCCACAGCTGGTTAGCAGTAGTGAGAATAGGACAGCCGAGTGCGTATGCCTCTCCCTACCAGTATATAGCCTATCAAACAACATGCCTCATTTAGTGCCTTCTCGTGGGGACACACGGAAACTGAGTACCTTGCAGATTGGGACTAAACTACAGGGGACTCGCAGAATTGACCCCCAAACAGGCATAATTCAGGACTACCGACGAGTAGATACTCACTGGTGCTTGTAAACCAGATCCCCGAACATACGCCAACTCCTGATACCAAATGTGTTGGGATTTCCTATCTTTTGGATTCTACTGGTGAGACGAGAGGTGGACCCTGACGCACGAGAAGCACATGGTCTCCATAAAGCCTTTCTAGGCCTGCGTACTGGAGAGGACACTCAAACATTACCGTAAGGCGCGAGAAGCATTAGTTACCGGTAATAACGCTCAAGACAGCCGTGATCAGTAATGATATGTTCACTCATCAGATGGACATTGTCGCACTCTAAGAGGCAAAACTCTCTGCATATGGAACAATCTGGGATAAAATCAATTCATTCATCTGGCAGGGGAAATCCTCTAGATGAGCCACGAAAGCATGGCGTTGGCTTCGCCCCAGGAACAGTCTGCTATTTCGATTATATTTCTCTCATAGGGAACTGAGATTATCCTGAAACTTCATCTTCGGACATCAGCTGGATAGGTCAACCTGATCAGCGCCTTCCGGTTGTACGATGATCACTGAGTTAAAATTGGAGACATTAACTTGCAAGCGCGACTGATCGTTATTGGTAACATCTATGCCAGAATCGGTGCTGCCTACAGCTCCTGGTCAACCTGCTTGGGGACATTTCTGGAGGGGAAGAAGACTGAGAACGGCAATATGATAACAGACAGTCTGAAGAATATGGAACGTTGGTTGGAGCATTATTCTGAGCTCTATTCAAGAGAATGCAAGGTCTAATTGGATGTCCTAAATGATTTGGAGTGCTTACAAACCGTTGACAAGCTTCATAATTTGGACCTGGAAAGGCCTCCGGAATGGATGGCATAACTGCTGCAGTCATCATATGCGCTAAGGCTAAGGAAACCCTCCTTATAAACTGCAAGAAGTCCTCTGCCCATGCTATATACAAGGCTCAGTCCTACAAAATATGAATGCAGCCTTTATTCGTACCTTCGACAAGATAGACTGCAATAACTATCGTGGCATTTCTCTTCTGAGTTTCGTTAGGAAGCTCTTTGCTAAGGTTCTACTGGATAGGGTTCAAGTACTTGCTGAAAGAGCCTACGCAGAGGCACAGTGCTAGATTAGAACCAAGAGATCCGCCACCGATATGGTATGTTCACTTCAGACAGCGGCAAGGAAAGAGTCGAGAAAATGGCAACCACTCTATGTCGCCTTCGTTGACCTCACGAAGGCCTTCTAACTTCATTATTAGCAGTGAGGGACACTTCAAGATCCTAGCAACAAATTGCTTGCCCACCCATTCTACTCGGTATCGTGAAGTCGTTTCACGGAGACACCAAGGGAACCATTATGTACGATAGTTTTATATTTTGAAGAGTTCAGTATCAGAAGTGACGTGGAACATGGCTATGTCCTCGCCCATACGCTTTGTATTATCTTCTTTTCGATCCTGCTTCAGTGCGCTTTTGGATCAGCCACATAATGTAGCCACGACTCTTTGCACTCAGTTGGACTGGAAGTTATTGAACCTTTCCAGAACAACTAAAGTGCAGATGAAATGCATTAATGACTACCTGTTTGCGGATGACACAGCAGTCACAACCCACTCAAAATAGGATCTACATCGACACATGGGTCGCTTTGCTGACACCTATAGGCATTTCGCGCCCACCGTGAGCCTAGAAAAGACGCATGTGATTAGACAGGGTGTGGATGATCCTCCATCACTCAGCAATCTGGAATTTGGGATTGATGTAATTCATGAATTCGTGCACATATAATCCATACTTAGAAACAACCATTCCCTTGAGACCGAACTTAATAGCCGTATCGATAAGACTGATACCACACTCATGCGACTGAAAAAAACAGTATGGGCCAATAGCAAACTGACGCAGTACACCAAAGTCCAAATATACAAAGCTTGTTTGGTAAGCACATTCCTATATGTGAATGAATCTTGGAAGCTATATACATTAATAAATAAAGCTTAAGGCATTCCACATGCGCATCCTTAACAATATCTGGAGAGACAAAACTCCCAACAGCTCATTGATTTACGAAGCAGGAATAGCCGGTATGTACACACTTCTGAGGCAATCGTGTCCAGAATGGCGGACGGCATCATTCCAAATGACCTCTTTTCTGGCAAGATGGAAACAGGGAAAAGACCCATTGGAAGACCTCATCTACACCATACAAATACACGCAAGAGTACCCTGAAGACACTTGGCATCAGAATTATACTTGGGAAGAGGTTGCCTCAGATAGGCGTGCATGGCAAAACGAGGTACAGGATGGACTCAACAAATAATATGGTGATCTTAAGGTGAAGGCAGAAGAAAAAAGAAAGGATCCACATAAATGCCCAGCATCAAATACGACAAATCATGTACATATCACATTTGCAACAAGTGTGGCAGAAACTGGTATATTGGTCATAACCAAAGCTATGCAAATGTTTATGCTTATCACTGTACTAAATTGTTGTAATGAATCGTGTTTTCATGAAAAGGTGTTCTTACAATTAGGACCATGGAAGTTTAGAAGTGAGGAGGCAAACTAAACGTCATACAGAATACAAAATTATGAGAATTTTGACATTTTAGCAGATGTCATCTTCATGGTCGAAGAATACAAACCCTAAGTCGTAACATTCCAAACTGCACATACATTGGTCTAAATGTTAAAATCTACTTTTAAAGGAAAGAAAATACAGAAGAGAAATTTGATTTCCGATTAATTACTCTTCCATTTTATCAAATGTGTGAATAGGGATAACTGCAATCACTTATTTCTTCCTTTGGGTTCTTATTGTGCACTTGAAAGCTAACGAGTACATCACAACAGTGGCAAGGATAAGTATTTTCATGGAGATTTCAGATTCGGCGCATTGACGTCGGTCACGGTCTTTTATCCCCATGACTGGGTGATTATTAATGTTACAGTCACAGGCGAGTGAATGCACAATAGGAAAAGAAAATAATAGAAAATCTTATTGCCAGTCAACAATATTTGCATCACTGATTATGTATAGTCCCAGCAATCTATTTTAATATCATGAAGCACTTGGATAACTATATGATAAACT